>MU914344.1:0-18012 GCA_036418165.1 Cooperia oncophora
AGTCGCATAAGTTCTATAGAGTGTAGTGTAATGTTTAGTACACATGAAAACACTGAAAACTGAAGACCCCTTTGTTACAGTATGCGCGCTTTGTGATTTTACAAGGGCGATGTATGGAGGGATTTGAGGTTTGGTTCAGTGCTGCTATAGGCTGGTAAGATATGTGAAAGCCATTTATTATTGAGCCACTGTTTTCTCGCTAGAACTACCTTCTTTTACTTTTCAGTTTTCTATCGTATAGTGCCTCAGAGTCGAATTCGATTAATTATTGCTGTAACGACTAAAAAGACGCTTGACATTCATTCTTTTCAGCCTTAGTCATAGCTCTGGTATGACACTTATTGGCCATTCTACCTTCGGAAGTGGACTACCTGATTCACACAAGCTGGCGTCTCACTCATCTACCCTACGAGAAGGGAAGCGGGCTTGCGATATGGTCAGTTGAGATTTCAGTCATATGTTACTTGGATATTTTCCCTTTGGCTGAAGCCCTAATTGGATGGGGGGGGCTGTTCAGTAAGTTTCTCTCGGTAGGTGATTGGCGGTATTTCGCAAGATTCTTCGGTATTGAAAGGTACCCTGTTCTTTTCTTCTAAAGACGGCACATGATTATTTTTACTTTGACAATGGAGTGGGTTATTCATCAAGTATCGATAACATTCGCTACTGAATTTTCTGCAAGCGATGACGCTCACCAGCAACACTCTCACTGCGCAGCACGCAATACATTGCGATGGCCTCGACCTGCCTCTTCTTTTGAGACCACTAGTTTTTTCAAGGTTGCTTCCTATCAGTTTGGGTTTATTCCCTACAGAAGCGATTCAAAAAGCATTCCTTCTACCATGTTGACCATAATTTCCGTCCGGGAGGAGAAAAAAACTCCACGCAATAAACAGTCATGTTTTTTGTTTCCCTCAGTCATAGATAGAAGTGGGTATAGGATCTAGAAAATAATAATTTTATTCACAGCAAGTCACACGTTTTCATCCCCAACGGGGTCATATTTCGCCACTGGAAATGAGGGAGTCGTAACCAGTCTGGCAAGATTTTTCTGTTAGCTTACTGTCCCTGTTTCACGCGCACTATGCCCCCTCCCCTTTACCCATCGTTTTGATCTGATAGTTGATCGCAGGTGTCCTCCCCTGGGTCGATTTCACGTTTCTGGGGAAGTTTGGTAAAATTATCGGTCAGCTATGGAAAGAGGTCGTACAGGAGGGGAAAACTGTGGCAAGGAGGTCGTATTCTGCACAGATCCTTTCATCACATCTTCATCCGACTATTCAACTTGAGAATACTCACAATTTGTGAATTTGGAGAAGCCGCGTTTTGGAAGAATCTTTCATTCCCGGGAATCGGCTACGAGAAAAGGTATATTTATCAATCTGGAGAATCCGCGATTCGAGAATACTAATCCATGCTTTGAAGGCCACGATCGTTTTTTGTTAATAAGACAATCGGCAAATCGATGCTTTGAAAGAACGCGCGCCAATTGAAGTATAGGTATCGATTTGGCTACGTGGGAGTATAGGAGAATCATAGGTTAGGATACGATCGACTCCCATTTTACTCCTTTCGTATTCTCCTATTCGCACCTTTTCCTCTTCTTCTACTCTCCCGATTCGCCCGATCAATACGTGCTTTTCCCTTGACGCGCATTCTGTATTCTCCAGAATTTTCCTTTCTCCTATCCTCCAGTGTCGCAAAGTATTATATGAATGTGAATTGACGCCGACTAATCCAATCTGTGGATTTACTGGATCGATGCGCATACTCTCGTTTGTCCGATTCTTTCGAATCGCGGGTTTTCTCGCAAAGTATGAATTCGGTCATAAGGAGTACTGCTGTCGTTTCCCGAACTTTCTGTGAGAGCAGTTGTGTAGTTGTTCTTATGCTCCCGGAGGGATTGTGGGACATTTAAGTGTAAATTCCACACTATCAGCTTCTCATGCGTTTAGTGAATGAATTTCCAGGATGACGATGAAGCCCCACGTGCCAAAAGGAGATTCGAAAAGATCAATGCGAAATTCGAGAGGTTCAGCATCTCGGGTGATGACGAAGGCAATAAGCAGCCTGAGATGTGAGTTACGCCACTAACCATAAGTACTGAGTTGAGAGGAGCGTAGCAAGCTAGAATAGTCACTGTGATTCTTTGTGGAAAACGTAGAAGAAGTTTTGCGAGTTGTGGATACGATAAGCTGGATTTTTTTTCTTTGAGGAAGCGTGACGGATTGTTATTGAAGCTTGGCAAACCATGTATTTCAGGGATACATCTGACTCGGACGCTGATGACGATGATCTTGCTGATGATGAATGGTTTGCTAATGATGAGTTTACTGATGATAAACCAGCGCAAGTGATAGTGGAGGAGCCAACCGATGAACCGAATCAGTTGCTTCTCAATGACTGTCTACAACGCTACTTAGACCTCATGAAGCAAACGAATGGGATTAGTATACCAACGAGGTAAATAACTTATGGTCTAACTCATTGTTTTTCATTTAAGCTGTATCGTAGCGAATTTTTACGAATTTAGGCCATAGAAAAAGTGTGCATAGCCGGGATAGGATAAAGTTTTCAGTGCTCATTCCTTTTCCTAGCTTTTTAGCAGTAACTGGAACAACTCTAACCCCCTCTCCAAAGAATTTCAAGCTAAGAGTTTCTCACTGTAGTAATCACCTTTCCTAGACCATCATTTATGATCAACGAAAAGTTCCGAACTCAAAATTCAGGATTATTGAAGTGGTTGGAGTTAAAGTGAGGATTATTGGGGTTGACCATTCCTTTTTCGGAACGCCAGTCTCAACTTCCATTCAAAGTCGGTTAGCCCAACGACGTAGGGGGGGGGGCAAGCCAATTTAGAAGGCAGGGTTTCAGGTAACTCCTGAATTACTTCGATTCTTCCCGTCACCCGTGGCCATTTCGTCAGCCGTGGAGAGGTAAAAGCTCGGCTGGTCTAGGAGGAGGTCCGAGATTTACCTCCCGTAAGCATGGTGCGCCACGCCGCTTTTCACCACCGCCACCTCCAGCTTTGATACCATATAGCTAAAAGGAGAGAACAAGTCGAGGATTATAGCATGTGAAAGATCAACATGTAGTTCTGAGTTCTTTTCTGTGTCGCTTCCAAAATTCCGTCGTCTTTTAACTAATGTGTGGACTAATGTGTGTGGTGTTATTTGTTGCTTAGTCGTTTCCACCATCGATTTGGAATTTTAGCTCCGAGTATTTCCCTAAATAGAGGCAACAGCAACTAATTAAGAACTTTGAATGTAATCAGTGGGCTTTTCCAGGAGTAGTACCTTCTAACAGATTGTTTCTTCAGTTTTGCAGAATATCTAGGTCAAAGTGAAGTTTCGGACATTAGAGCCCTGATATGAATCAGCTTCTGCTTCTGATTCTCTGAATCTGGACTGTTTTAACACTCATTTAAGCATTTTCAGAGGCGTCATTCGTGGTAATGAGCTCATGGTTTGGCGGCCTTTACCCGAAAATCGAGATCCATTCGATGATCCGACTATGAAAGGACGCATCCAAGAAGTGGATAGCACAGATAGCACATGTGAAGGTTTGTAGTTTCTGTCTTTTCCAACTGCTTTTGATTTCAGACTCAGCCGGTGGAGCTGTAAAGATGGCGTTTTGTACAGTTTGTGCCATGTACCTCATTTTATAGGTCCTACTTCCGAGTTCATTGTGGAGGGTGGAGATAGCGAATCCGAGGCTGATACCATGTCTGCCCAGTTCGATTCTCCTCAACCGAATAAGTCACAAATTGAAGAGCTGGTTGAACAGGACGACGAGTGCATGGAAATGGAGTGTGACTGATGGTTTGAATTGCTACTTTCGAAAAAGAGTTGTATTAGGTTGGCGGGAAAGTTTCGTCATATTTCTAGTACTTCAGTTTTGCTTTCACTTGAACACTGCCTACTTACGTTTAGTCTGAAGAGGCGTGACTGATTATGCGAACAATAAAACGCATGACTTCTCTTGGACCACTCACTTGTTCTAACCTTCTTCCTTTTTTTGCAGTTGTCGTCCAGCACCGTCGCGCACCCCCCAGGCTTCTTCCTTCTACTAGTCTGACCTGAACATGATTGGATCTTGCGGAAAGGTCAATCAGAAGCTCATACAGTTTGGCTGGATATCTCTCCCTCAACACTGACATCACAAGAGCATTGCTTCTTCAGAATAGTGGTTGCTTCCCAAGCCAACTCCTCGCATAGTCAACAAATGCTTCCCGATCCGAACCCATGTCAAAATCCAGTCAAATCTGCGTTGCGCCAACCTGCGTTGTGTAGCGATGACATCCATAAGGAGCCCGTGTGCTGGCAAGGATCCTGCAGAACAGTATGCTTGATCCTGTAGCTTCCCTGCAAAAAGGAAGCTTAATCCAAAAAAATAGGTCAGGACTTTGTTGCCAACCTAATAGAAAATAGCCTAAGGATAAGTGTGATCTCTGTAATTAGCTTCATTTTGCAAATCTGTTTCGTTACATTCATACTTTGCGATTTGGTATAGTTAGACTAGCTGGTCTAACTATGCGAGCTTTACCACTAGCTGTGCGCGATCGGAGCGACCAAATCGTTAAGTAAGCGAGCACTCCTAGCTATTATCATAATCCAATGAAATGTCTGTGATCATTAGGTAAGTTAATTTTAGCTTATACTAATTTTATATGTTGTGGATCAGTTTTAAGATGTGCCTTTCGTTCGAAAGTATGTTGGTTTTGTTGTTGCCATTGTTGTAGTGCATTTTCAGTCAAGGTATATTAGGCTTTCACTCGTGTTGTTGTAGAAATTTCTGTCAAATCGTAGTATAGACTTGAATCTTTTCATTTGACGATATCACTGGATCTTGCACAATCAGTTTACATCCAAAATTTTTTCTGCTAAACGCTTGCTAGTGAGTTCTTCATGTGTTTATAGAGTATTTTATTTACTGTTTGTTGATAAATTGATATTTTTGCACGTTCTTGTCGGTCCTGTTCAACTGTTCGGTCTTAGTTCTTGTCAAATATTTACTTCGTGTAAAAATAAGTGGGGATGTTCCCCTGTAGCAGCTGCTCTTGTATCTCTTAATTGTATGTGATCATATGCATGATTTATCGAATAAACAATTGCTCTTTAGGGTGGAGATAAAGGACAATCTCCTTTGGTACTCACATACTTTACTTCCGGTTGGGAAACGCCGTAAATTCCTGGAAATGTCTTGCCATGCAATAAAGTTGGAATAAAGACTGCATAGTTGCTTTTCGAGCGACAATGTCAAGCTTTTGAAGAGACTAGAAGTAGTCGTTTACGATCCCGGCTGACCGATTATTCTATGATCAGAGTTCCGCATGAAAGAGTAAGAGTTCCGCATGAAAACTGAAGATGCGTGTTCCTCGAGCTAGAAGAACCAACCGGGTCGTTCTGGGTCATAGTAGTGGAATGGCGACGGTAGTGTACGTTCTTACGTTGTGGCAGTTTTTGAGCGTCTGTCAGCGTTTCAGGCAACTAGGAAAGTATGGGTTTCAATCCAGCGTTTTGAGCGTCCTCCGCGATTTACGCGATTGATATTTGCGCTTTGCAGCTTTGCCTACCTATACTTCCAAAACTGAAAGACGCTCAAAACGCTGGCTCGATACCTGTACTTTCCTAGTGGCTCAAAACGTTGCCGCAAAGTATGAACACGCTCTTATTGCAACCTGCTCAAGAAGTTTGACGATAAGTGGCTGACAAAGGTCCATTGGGATACCAAACGGTGTCCACTGGAATACCAAGCGCTATGTTCTGTGGTTCACAGAAGATGCCGATATCAATGTTTTGTGTCTTTTTCTCCTAATGTAAATGAGGAAGAAAGTATAACGGAGACCGTCCGACTACTTCTAGTCTCTTCAAAAGCTTGACATTGTCGCTCGAAAAGCAACTATGCAGTCTTTATTCCGATCTTTATTGCACCGTGGATGGAGCGAGTGTTGGCTCATCAGGTTATCATTTCATCAGGGATCAGGGCACATCATTGGTTGGGGTTCTTAGTCAGTACGACTCCCTCCTCGTTTTTTTGGGCGTTGGTACGAACCCCCAGCCCTCTTTTGTTCTTCCTCATCGAATCGAACCGTCGAGGGGTAGGGCCGGGCGGGGCGGGGGCGGGGGGATATAGTACGCATGAAACAGGAAAATCACCAGAAGTCAACCACCACTCCTACAACGCCAAAACGTAAATATGACCCCCCCCCCTTTACAAGTTTAATGAAGCGAGAAAAATCAACTATCAAAATAAATTTCCCCAGCCCAAATACGACCCCCTCCTGGCGGCCAAATACGACCCCCCTATTGGGTATTCCCCAACAACGATGTGCCCTGTCAGGGCTTAAAAGAGCGAACAACCCAATTTTTTGCCATTGAGATAACGCCGCAAAAGATGCTCGTGATAGTTTTTTTGCACGTGCTGAAGTGTGGATTTTTAGTCACTGTCATTGTTTTATTGGTCAGGAACTACATAGTGTAATAAAAAAGGTTCCACTTATAGAATGAAATTCAACCTGTTGCATCCTATATTAGTCATTCTTCTGGTTTTTCCCCAGCATAATCAGATGATAAGACTTCGAATAGTTATTTTTATTGTTCTTTCTCGAGTTTTTGAAATACCAAAAAAAATCTCCGCATTTCCAAATATCTCACTGATAACATTTCGGATGAAAAAACAGGTAGGAAGTGATCATTCTGTCATTGAACTGAATTTGAAGCAGTGGAACTCAGGTAGCCATACATACTTGTTGTTCAAAATCCAGCGAATCTTAACTAAGTGTTCAAAACTGGATTTTCGTTTAATGAGTAACACTGCTTAATCTGCCTAAAGAGTTCAATGGGTTTTTAGGTCACGACGTACGCTAGGATTTTCCAGCCAGGAGTAGACTGAGGAATTTTTTGGTGGTTGACTTTTCTCGGGTTTTCCTGTTTCAACTGCGTCAAATTCTCCTTTCGTAGCTAGAATGAAGGGGGTCGTAGGAGAGGATTTGTTAGGGAGGGGTCGCTTTTTTGCCAAAATTTTCCCCAACGTGCTCTGGTAGACATTTTTCCTTCCGAATGAAACCATCCGAATCATACCAAAATCCAGAGGTGTCGTTCTTTTGGTTCAAAGGCAGTGCAGTATTTCAAACTGCAGGTAAAAGGGTTTGTAAGTAAAAGGATTCAATCAAACTATGTACAGCAGTTTTTTTTATTTATTCACGCAACATCAAACGAGCAAAAAATGGTAGCCTATCCGGTAACTAAGCTGCTGGAGAAGAAAAATGAAAAGAAAACGAGAAAACTCTGCTTTTATGCTCTTCTTCCAGCCCAGTTTTCGAACGATTACAGGGTTCAGAGGTATTTTCCCATCGTACTTGTGGACGAGCATTTGAAGGGAGGAAAGCAGGGAAGATTGTGGACTATTATTGATTCGATAAGGAGCGATATCACACGCCGAGATGTTTGACTCACCCTATGCTTTCGAAATAATGTAGTTGTGACGCAACTGAGAGATCACCGGAGCATTTTCCCCTGAGAATTGTGCCATGAGCTCGGTAACCGAACAGTGGGCGCGAAAATAGGAGACTCCCCGCCTGTCGTTTGCAAGGGATAAAAGGGTCTTCGCAGTAATTACCCCAACCCCCCCCCCTCCCCACCGAAAGCCCCCGGCGACAGAGCTGCTCTGCTGGGACGAGCCGTGCGCGGCGGTTTGATTTTCGCGCGCCACCGCGGTCGGATCTTTCCGCGTCGCGTCCGCTCGCACCTGCGTTGATCGCCATCTGTGGCCTCACCTGCTCATGTTTCGGCTCCTCATTCCCACACAGCCCCAGGCGGTCATCCGATTCCACATCTCACGTCAAGTCATCATCCAAGAACTGGAGGTCCATTGATTTGGCGCCCTGCCAGCGATTCTTCCTCGATCGATATCAGGCACACATTGTGAAACGAAAGCTCTTTCGACTCTTCCATTGCTTTTACCATCGAATGATTGCCTTCATACATCTATTACTGTTCATTCTGTTTTTGATCCCTCCACAGCCTCTTATGAAAATGTTGCGTAATCGCGAGTTGACTAACCAACGTTGTTTCAGGGGCGTTCGGTGACTGAGCACTTATTCCATTCAGAGTGCAAGTCACTTTCGCTTGGAGTTGGTATCCTTGCACCGGCAGGTATGGTGCTTTGTCTGTAAATTTGTTATTAATGATGTGTAAGTGCGTAAAAGTGCACTTTCTATTGATTATTTCCCACCATTTTCAAGCTTGCTCTAAATTTGCGGTTGAGTTTCACTGTTTGCCTCAAGGCTAGTCTTTGTATTTGTTGATAACGTAGCGTCAGAATGATATTTTACAGAAAGTGCCCTCAAGCGAAGGCACAACGTGATGGCGAACGTAATCACAAACAAGGATTTCATAGTTGCAACCAAGTACAAGCTCATTCGGAAGATCGGGTCTGGCTCTTTTGGCGATATCTATGTATCGATCAATGTCACAAATGGAGAGGAGGTAGCCATCAAACTTGAGAGCAACAGGGTAAGCTTCATTTATCTTGTTTGAATCACTAGTCTTATGATATAACTAAAAAGTTGAATTTGAGGCTCGTCACCCCCAGCTCCTGTACGAGTCAAAAGTCTATCGCATTCTTCAAGGCGGTGTTGGAATACCTCATATCCGTTGGTAAGTTTCTATGCCTCGGCTCGTTCATAACTAAATGCTAGAACGATTGATGTCGTTTATTAGTTTTCAACCGCATAAGGATGTATTTTGAGAGTTTTGCAGTAATTTCTCTACTTCATTAAAATTTGTTCCCGTTTCAAGATGAAAGAAGAAGTGAAATATTTGGGACTTTCATTCGTATGAACCTACACTCTTTTAATCGTGAAATTAACTCACGTAACGTCACCGCTGCACAGTGCCGTATTGGCAACAGAAATGACAGCGTAGATTTGTAGGCGCTTTTTCGAAACTGTTGTAGTTCAGTTCAGAAGCATGATAAGGCGAAAGTGAGATCAAACTGCTAATACCCACACTTGGAAAAAAGCAAAGCTTAGGTGTTTTTCACAGTCCACGACCCTGAGGAATTGGAGATACGGCGAAAAGCAATATACTCTAGTTTACTACGGTTGGGCTTGTCAGGCAATGTAGAACTGTTTTTGTTTGATAAATGCTCTCGAACGCCGCAATCTTCTTCAAGATGCGGGTTCGGTCCGCGCCCGTGGGTCCGACTTTTGCCCACACTCAGGCATTTCTTGCAATATATCTAGTTTACCTGTACGTTGGGCTTGGTCAAGGGCAATTGTAAGTTTGGTCAGCGCCGCCCTCGGAAGCCGTGCTACGCGCCTTTTTTGTTAAGAGTGGCATGGCCGAAAAAACTTTAGTAGAAAACGAGTAATAGGAACGATATGATAGCAGTCTTATCACTTGCTCGCTTTAACAACTGCTGGAGTTTGGCACCGCGGCAACACATCCCGCCTGAGCACCGCCCAACCGTCAACAGCGAAGCTAGCTAACAAGTATGTAGGCTACGTATTAAAACCTTTTCTTGGAAGCTTTTCTTTGGCCGATTCCGCAGACTGTGAACATTGCATTAGGCGTTGGCTCCCCAGATGAGAAAAGGCTGCAGTGAAGGATTTGTGACGTACTAAAACAATTAGGCATTGTTCACAGTCTGCGACCCTGACGAAACAGCGGTTCGGCAAAACGTATTGATCGGAGAATGGCCAACCGCCCTGGAGAAACGCCCCGCTGTTCGGCGAAAAGCAGTAGATGCCATCGATTTTGCTTTCTCCGCCCCAGATAAAAACGCGCCATATCGCTGGGGCGTAAAGCCTTTTCGTCTGCGCAAACGGACGCTTCGCCGGATCGCCCGTGCGATACGTATCTAAACCGGTTTTGGCGCCGGCCGACTCTTCGCCCAACCGCCACTGGCGATAGTACATAATCCGAAGCTTTTAGCCTAAGTGTTTTCTTCAAAGAAACGCCCGTTGTCGTCAAGGACTGTGAACAATGCCTTGCTACTCGATTGGCCAGATTTTTTACACTGTGACAGTCGCATAAGCCGTCTACGCAGAACGCAATTTGTTCACAACTTTGGCTGGTGTCCCGATTACGTGCGTCGCATTAGTTAGTTTCTGGCGCGGCGCCACCAACTCTTTCACCGAAATCTGTGTAAGCATGAGAAATGTTTTCAGCGAATTTGGTAGTTAAGGGTGAATTGGTATCAGCACTTGTGGCGCGGGTGCTGACTTCTCCTCAAGCAGATGTGATAATCGTGTTCAGGAGATAAAACGATCGTTGTAAACAATATTTCAGCCTAATCTGCCTCCGTAGAAAAAAAGTCGGAAAATTGGTGTAGTGATAGTTGAATGTGCCCTTCCATAGAAATGGTCTAATCATTGACCGTTTCGCACATGAGCACCAGCTTGCGAGTAAAAACATTCTGTGCCACACTCGGTCAATTTTCTGTTATCATCCCGTAGTAGATCTTTACCAGACTTCTTAGCACCTAAAAACATGGCACAGAAATTACGCTTCTCTGAGCAGCATTCTGAAAAAGCTTGCCAGTGAATTGTTGCGGGCTACACAGGGGCAAAACCTGCCTCTTATGATGCTTATACCAGTCCAGTTTCAAGCTTTTAAACTTTCTCGAGTTGCATGCACGAGCAACCGCTTGGCAAAAAAATGATGTAGTTGTGCAAACACGTTCTGTTTAGAAACTGAGGCGGCGTTCACACTTTGCGCCGGCGTTTTGAGCGTGAGGGACTAGAAATATATAGCTATCGATCTAGCACATCTGCGTGTGCCCGTAGGCAGCACTTGAACGAATTGTATCGATCTATAGCAATTTGAGCGCACGCCAGCGTTTTCAAGGACTACCCGCCAAAAACTCAAAACTAACTGCGAAAAGTTTCAAATGCTAGCGTCGATCAAAACGCTGAAGTATGAACGTACCCTAAGGGATATTGTGGCGTGTGAGCAAGTTAACAGTGGTTCACCCGTAGTAGATCGAATGACTCTCAACAACTTCGTCATCGTAGCGCTTTATTCATTTGTCCGAACAGTAAGATATCTAGTGCTTTCTCTCTTTCTTTCTTTCTCTTCTTTCTCTTCTTTCTTTCTTTCTTTTCTTTTCTTTTCTTTTCTTTTCTTTTCTTTTCTTTTCTTTTCTTTTCTTTTCTTTTCTTTTCTTTTCTTTTCTTTTCTTTTCTTTTCTTTCCTTTTCTCTTTCTCTCTTTCTCTCTTAATATCTCCTACATCTCTCTCTGCCTACAAGTTCATATCATTCAACGTGACGCTGCCAAACACAAATATTAATACAAGGATGCTCGTTTGATGAACACGACGAAGCGTCCACGATGTTGAGTGAGACAAAAAATAAGAATATTAAAACCTATATTGACGAATATCACGAGCACGCATATGAATATCAACCGATATATAGCATATTTAACATAATTGCATTGCTGCTCCTACAAAATTATTTCATGTAATCTTCTAATAATTCCAGAACAGCTAGCCATCGCATATCACAGCAACAAATCAATAAGGTTAACAGCGAAATAAAAGAGGGAAAAGGTATTATCAGAATACTTAAAAAGTGCAGATTGCATTACAATAAGGTATGATTAATCGAATAGATATAAGCGAGTAAATACAGTCTTGTACGATGCGGATAACAAGAAAGGAAGTACTCGTGACAACGCAGTATGCGCCGAACAGATGCCATCTTTATATTTTCTCTTTTCTTACTGCAAGCAGACAATAGGACATGCCTCTATCGTTACTGATATTCAAGTAGATAATTTCAGCATATTTTACTAAAGAAGAAGGAGTTTTACAGACATTTAATTTCTTATTAAATTTTAGATTCAAACAATTTCAGTTTTAATCGGAGTATAACTGTTTTAATGTGTAAAAAATGTGTGTAAGATATTGTTAAAACTTCGAAGCAGCAGTCTAGTGTATCGTCATACTTTTCGTTTCCAAACATTTTAAAGTGCGGTACCATTTATGATCAACAATTTTTGCAGGTACGGTACTGAACGCGAGTACAATGTGTTGGTTATGGATTTATTGGGACCTTCACTGGAAGACCTTTTCAATTTCTGTTCGCGAAGATTTACCATGAAGGTAATTATTGTTTCTGCATTCGACCATTAGAAAATGATCGATTAGTGCCTTTACTTTAGTTACTGAATTTTTGGCTCCGGCTAAGTATTAAATTCAGTACATTATGGGTGAAAATGTAGTTGCCTATGTTCATTTGCAAGAATAGAGTTGCTTATCTCGTGAAGACAGACATGTCCATGGGGAAGTTCTAAAATACCAGTAGCCGACAGGCAGTGGGGCCTTCCTAGCCTTCCTTAATGGTCAAAGATTCCTTAGTGCAGTGAGGTCCCTGCTGAAATTTCTCACTTCTTTCATCGGTATTCTTTATTTGATCAATTTCTTGAATGACCGATGCGACACACTCTGTTACGTGATTCTTGGGTCGCCTGTGAGGGTTTCCTTGGGAAATCTCTTTATCCACCAGTGTTCCCCGACACCCGGTCGTAATGTCTCTGTCAGTTTCTTACGCGCCAGCTCAACTCTTATTCGAGCTTTTATCTTCATCGCTCTGACTAGTTTGTGCGCTTCTCAATAAGCTGGGGATCGTCCGTGGTTTGGTATGCTAAGGCTACTAAGGCAACACTTCGAGGAATTATTCGCTCTTCTTTGTCAATTGCGGTTGCACCACGTCGCGGTGAGCTCATCCGCCTCAACTTCTGCTGATTTCGATGCCCTCTCCCACACATGAACGTGTGACGCCGTTACGTTTATTCACCAACCGATTTTCTCGTGTGCCTTTCTACCTAATTTATCGCGCGGGACCATTTTGTTTGTGGCTGGTGCTTCTGACCTGAACCCATACATCGAGCGCATCTTTTCTCGAAATACTTTTCCTCTTTTTTTTGTACGGTCGCTGCACTTTCTTTAGGGGCACTGTTTCTTTTACTGTCACTTGTTCCCCTCGTTGCTAATTTCTATAAGCAACTCCTCACGCATTTGCGTAACTTCATTATTTTAGACTGTGTTGATGCTCGCTGATCAGATGATCGGTCGTATTGAATACGTGCACGTGAAAAATTTCATACACCGTGATATCAAGCCCGACAACTTCCTTATGGGAATTGGACGACATTGCAACAAATTGTTCCTAATCGATTTCGGACTTGCGAAAAAGTGAGATCGTCATAACTTGTTGTACGGTTTGTTATGAGCAACGCTATATTTCGCATTGCCTGATTTTTGTTACCTCCAAAGCATCATGCGCATTGGTTGCCACCTTGAGAGAAGCTTCCCAATGCAAAACTGGGATTACTGCAATAATGGTAGGATTACAACTTGACTTGAAATGACATCTATTTAGGAACTCCTTTCCTCTATGTAGGCAAGCCATCTTCTCTTTCGCGGTAATCCCAGTTTTGCACATGGACTCCTTCGGAGCCATCAACTAAGCCAAAAGCTTCGACTGCTCTGAAAAATGTTCAGTAGTTCTTGAAAGACAAGATAATTTCACATAATGCAGTCACCATCGGTTGTGGTTGCGTGAGTGGTGCTACATGCCTGTTTTAGTTCGTCAGTTCTTCTCTCACCTACATTCCGCCTACCGCAAACCGTGTGAAGGATCTGCTGCGTGCTATCATCTCATTAAGCTGTGTGTCAGGTTTCGAGGATCTCGCGCACCAGAACACCATTCCTTTACCCCGCAGAGGATAAAATCTCAACGGGTACAAGCGCGATATGCATTCTATAATGACTTCATTCTTGGAATTGAGCAGAGCAGAAGGTCTCATTTACTTCGATTCTTTCATCTTTTAAACCGTTTTTTTCAAGGGTATGTTCAGAGATGATATGGAATCCCTGGGTTATGTATTAATGTATTTCAATCGTGGAACTCTTCCTTGGCAAGGTCTGAAAGCGGCGACCAAAAAGCAGAAGTATGAGAAAATTAGTGAGAAGGTATGTTGTTCTGCTTATAACAGTTAACCTACAGAATTTATTTGCCTCGCTTGTACATGAAATTGAGTCAGATCCCGTTCGAGTAATTGCTTGGGAGACATTGTCGTAACTATCGCCATTGGCGTGTCGGCGTATTTGGAGCATTTCGGCGGGGTTAGTTTTGAAGTTTCGCGGCGCAGTTCCGCTGATAACCGGCCGGCCGACTGTGAAGCTTCATCATGACCTGAGGCTTTCTTAATCTCTGCTTTGCAGTACGGCCCCCCGGCGAGACGCCAACAACGCTGAGCGCAACGCTATGAGCGCACGCCTAACTTACGTTGCAGGTATAATTCGGTGGCTAACGTAGTTGGGGGGCACGACGGTCCTCGCGGCTAGTGAGTGACTCCGTCGGACTCTTCTGCTTCCGTGCCTGCGGGAGCACAAAAAGTAGGATAGTTACGTGTGTTAGATTAGAGCATTAAGGATACAACGGGCGTCCTAGGAAAGCTTAAGCAGTTAACGCTGAAAAGTGCGAAGAAACAGTTGTAGGATGGAAGATTTTGCCTAAACTACCAGCGATTGTTGCCTTTTTGATGTTGACCGTTATTCTCTTGACTACAAAAGATTGTTGTTCTCAGCTTCTGTGGGAGTTCTCAGCAGGTATTCGGGTCTGGCTTTGTTTTAATTAAAAGGGCAGGCGGGATCCGGCGAGTGGGGCCAGATCCATAAGTGAAAAGACCCTGCCAATGACAACGAACGCGGAAGTTACGCCAGCCACGAGCGGGAGAATCCCACTCTTGCGGAGCTCGAAATCGATTGGTTCGTTACGAGGGCGGAGATGCAACAAGGCTGAGCTGACGGCCTCCTTGCCTGTAACCCTGCCGACTGTTAACAGGTTGTCAGATGCGTTGCTGTCATTGATAAACGCCCCTAAAGATTCTGGGTGTTCGCGAGGCCCGCGCGTGTATTGAGAACTCACCAAGGTCTGCGAAAGCTCGTCGCACGCCCGCCGTAGCCTTAATTATGGGAGTTTCCCGCTCTCCCACAACTTTTTCTACTTTTTTTTAATTACTGAGGCTTAAAATGGCTGCACCTGTCTAAACGAACTTTCCCTGAGACCTGCCAAAGCTCCATCGCGGAAGCGCTGTCTTTAAATTTTGCTGCTAAGATTTACGCTCTAAGTATAGCAATGACCGAAGAGTCGATTGAGCCAGTCGCTCGCCTCGCGAGCCGCGTGCCCCCACCCCCCCAAATGACGTAGCACTGCTACTCGATTACATGGGGAGAATAAATTCATGTTATGCCCTCTTCCTATGTGCTTGAAATGTGAACGAAGCGAACAATCTTTCCAAGTATTATATGGCGAAGGCAGCTGGTTTGTCGATGAATTTTTATGGAGACTAACATGAAAAATCTGTTTTTTCAGAAAATGTCAACGTCGGTGGAGATGCTCTGTAAGGGTTTTCCTGCCGAATTCCCCATGTATCTGAACTATACTCGTGGGCTTCGCTTCGACGAAGCTCCGGACTACATGTATCTGCGCCAGTTGTTTAGAATTCTTTTCCGTACACTCAACCATCAGGTAACATTTTCTTCCTAAAATTCTCTTTTCCATCTTTCACACATCACAGACTATCAATTTATTTTTGTAAATGTTCGTTGAATGAAGATGCAGATTCATTGTGGAACATTATCGTAAGAGAGCTAAGCTTCTTGTACCAAAACGCTTGGTCCATTCCGGTGCTAGTTTACTTCTGAGCAGCGCGTGATACGTCATTTTACCGTTAGTCGGCATTCCTACTTTGGGAATCTTGTCAATTTGTCGCGCGGTTTGCACTACTGCGATCCATTAGTCCTTGGACAGCTATAACCGCTAACTCAACCCCGTTTTGCACATAATATCTTCCGGCCGCTGCAGCGGTCCAGCGATTAGCGGTAGGGAGCGTCGGTAGCAGTTGCGATTTTCAGCGAGGTAGAAGGCGGCCTTATTACTATACTATACTATATTACTATACTATGCTATATTACTGAACAGTTTGTTTTGTTCGTTATTGACGAGCATAGTTGTACAGTCACGCTAGAATCTTTCAAGCGCATTGCAGCAGCGAAATATGACGATTTTTTACGTCCTCTATGAGAGAAAAAGGGGCGTTTCCATGCGCGAAGTTGCGAGCCCGGCGTCGGCTGTATATGCAATTGTACTCTGCTTTATACAGCTCTGCCTCTCCTCGGTCATGATGCTAGCAGCCATCGTTGCGCTCAAAACCATGCTTCCTTAAAACGCATTTTTTTGCCCTTCATCTATCGCTGAGAGCAGTCAGGAAGTAAATGATTTTCGACACAACAGAGAATATTCGAAATTTCCATTTTCGCTCTTTCGAGTCCATCGGGACTCGAACATTTGCTTCAGGTGGTGTTCGTGTTCTTTTCTTAATTGATTAATAGTATTTATTTTTTCCAGTATGACTACACATTCGATTGGACAATGCTGAAACAGAAGGCATCTCAATCTCAAAACACCATGCTGCAACCAGGAGCCAGTGGTTCTCAACAGCCGATGCCAATTGTGTCGCCTGCTCCACCCCAGCAGTAGCCGACTGCGATGCGCCCCAGTCGTCAATTCGTGGACGTCCTATAACACAGACCCCTCTTCTACCGTGTGGTTCTTGTTCTCTGCATACACACCCCTTTCCGTGGATTTGGGACACCTCCATGAAATGTTCTATTAGGTTTTACTATTCGCCGTCGTTCCACATCCTCTTCAAATATGTCTTACTACTTGTGTTGATTTTTGCTACCTGTCGGCTCCATACATTTACGTTCGCGTGGTGCGAAATGTAAATGTTGTAAAAAAAAAGTTCAAATACTCTTCCACAACAATGAAATGGTTTGGAGGATGTGTTTAATACTAAACTGATTTTGACCGCGCCGAAAATCGCCGACAATCACAATTTAGTCAATTTGGCGTGTCCCCGATATTTTTTTTTCATATGTTTGATGTCGATTTGGGTGTATTCCTGATAAAGACTTGTTTATCTTTGGTTGCTTGTGAATGTGAATTTCGGTTATTTGTTCACAATGAAGCAGAAGGCCTCTATGAACTTGTTTTTCAGAGAAGAATGATTTGATTGCTTGTAAAAGAGCGACATTTCGCTCTTGAAGTGCACCAGCAAAGAATCTTTCGCACGGGTTGACAAAATAGTGGCATGAAATGTGCCAAAAATGTTTCTGCATGAGTGGAGGCACTCTACCTCACTACTATGCAGCCACGACAAGCTGGTGTCATGTCATCGATATTCAAAAAAGTTCAGAGAATTGCCACAAACCAGAGGCAGCTGTGTGATTTCCACGGCTGAGTCACTCGTGTACAGGTTCCCGGAGATTGTCGCTGAAATGGCGGAAAACCAGCCCTTTGGGACGTCACGATGGGTGTTAACTGCTTTCTTGGTTACTCAAAGTAGTACGCGAAGGACCCTGGGGTCCTCGGTTTGGCGGGTTTTCAAAATTCATGGGCTTACTAGGGAAGGTCGTCAGGTCGAAGTGGCCATTTGTGATGAGATGTAGATCACTAGACGTGGTTTTGGACGCTGATCTTGAATCTGCCTTCAAAATTTGCAAAGCGATTCTCTGAACGGAGTTATGGAGCCGCGTTTACCACGCAACAGGTCATGGGATCGGATCCCTGCTGAGCTTAACTTTTTTGCTTGTTGCGCAAACGTGGCAAAAAGTGATTTTGCCGTCACTACTACTTCAGTTCTCACCTGAGCTTGTCTGAAGAAAAGTTTGCCTCCATTTATTACTGCGCTTGGACTCCTTGTAGAAGCACTGTAGTGCACTGTAGTCTACTTTTTTGCTACGTTTGCGCAACAAGCAAAAAAGTTAAGCTCAGCAGGGATCCGATCCCGTGACCTGTTGCGTGGTAAACGCGGCTCAATAACTCCTTTCAGAGAATCGCTTTGCAAATTTTAAAGGCAGATCCAAGATCAGCGTCCAAAATCACGTCTAGTGATCTATATCTCATCACAAATAGCCACTACGAACTGACGAC
>MU914345.1:4389-16427 GCA_036418165.1 Cooperia oncophora
TTTACTCATGAAGGACCACGCGGCCATCATTTTCGTGAGGATCAGTGTTGAGAGCAAACGGACCGTGATGCAATTGCGCTGATGGATTTCTATTCTTTGTTTTGCAAATGAGAAGTTCTTCTGATTTTGAAAACAACTTCTAACCAAGCTGACTAAGCTCGCAGAGCTGAAAAAGCATTGCTTATGAATTATCAAGTGAAGTGCAATTACAGCTGTATGGACTGGCACCTTTTAAATCAAAATTGGAAGAGCCCTAATGAACACAGGCGCTCGATGTGACCTTGGAACTGGCTCGGTGTTGTGTGGCTTACTTGTCCTTGGTGTGCGTGACGCCATTTGTAGCCTTCTATTTCGGTTGTTGCATAAGTTCTTATACCAGTGCTTGATCCTCTCCTGATTCGTTGCATTGATGTTTGGTATTATCATCTGTGTGCTGACGTGATTACATTATACTCTTTCATTACACTAGCTATCACTCACCGAGCTTGCATTTGCAGTACACAATGTCGCACAATTTGCACTGTGACAAAACGTACCTGCGCCACTGTTTGGTTTTGCTCCACGATTTCGGCTGGAATGCAAAGGAAGCCCATACCAAGCTGGTGGATACATACGGTGAGGACGTCATCTCTTACATGACATGCAAGAATTGGTTCGCCAAATTCAAGAAAGGAGACTTTTCTCTCGAAGATGCTCCGAGGTCGGGTCGGCCGATGGAGTTGGATTTGGAAGTACTACGTTCCACCGTGGGAGGAGGACCCGTACCTCACCACCAGAGAAATGGCGACCATGCTTAGCTATGATCATTCGACGGTTGCACGTGGACTAGAAAAGCTCGGCAAGGTAGCAAAGCTTGGTCGATGGGTCCCACATGAACTTCCGCTTATGACCTCTCGAGGAGGGTGACACCTGCCACTTCTCTCCTCACCTTCAAAGCTTTCACTTCTCACTCGATTGATCACTGGAGAATGCAGAGTGGTCCTCTACGCATACCTGTGAGGAAGCGGCAGTGGGTCGACAAAGGAGAACAGCCAGAAGCCACCCAAAGGCCGACCTTCACCCCAAAAAGGTTCTCCTGTCCTGTTGGTGGTCCAGAAGAGGCATGGAGTACTGGGAGCTGCTGGAGAAGGGACAGACGATTGACGCTTCCACATACGTGACCCAGCTGCGGAAATTGAAAGATTACGTCGACCGTACTCGTGGAAGGAATGCGGAAATCTACTTCCACCATGACAACGCCCGACCTCACACTGCAAAGGCGACCCAGGCCGAGCTGGAGAAGTACGGATGGCTGATGGTCGCCCACCCTCCCTACAGCCCTGACCTCGCTCCTTCTGACTACTGGCTGTTCAGCCACCTGCAGCGCTATCTGGACGGAAAAAAGTTCGAAACAAAGGATCAGGTCAGAAAGGGGTCAGAAAGGCGCTCGACGACTTCTTCAAGTCCCAGCCTCCGTCGTTCTGGAAGGATGGAATCGACAAGCTGCCTGAGCGCTGGCGTCGAGTAGTGAATGGTGATGGTGCATACCTCTAATCTCCAGGCTGGTTCGTTTTTGAGATATTTGCAAAAAAGGTCGTGTATAAGAACTTATGCAACAACCTAATAGTTCGACGGTGTGGATTATATCGGGCTGGTTGTCATTGAGTTTTCTGTCTTCATTTCTCGTTGTATTTTTGTTTTCTTCGCACATGGGAGCAGTGGTAAGTTGGGAATTCTTCTACAGATTTAAAGGCATCTGCTGGTAATTTCCACATTGCACTGACGAAGACGGTATACGAGTCCTGTATCGCTGCGATGAATGAATCTTCTTGAGGTGTCGACTTTCTGCGAAAAGGTGTAATAGAATGTGTGCGCGTCCAAAACTAGTGGTACACCTGCATTCTATGCTGAAGTCCTAGTTCTTCGTTATGAGAGTCCAGGGTTTCAGTCGGTTAGCCGTGTAGACACGTACTCACTTCTCGGCTTCAATATGGCTAGGAGTGGTTTGTGGCCTGTTAGCAGGGCCTAAATTTGGACGCCCGTAAATGTGCGGGAGAATTCCGTAAAAAGCGAACATTGTTGCGAGAGCCGGATGTTATGGAACGGCAGGCACATTTCACTTATGCTTTCTACCGTATCTACATAGGGGTTCTATACGTTTGGCGTATGCGCAGCATATGCCGAATATCTAGAGCCTCTACATCGAGACCGTCCAATGTCGCATGTTTATCATAGTACTCCTTACAACGCTTCTTTCTAGCTATTAGCAGTTGGAAAAAAATTACATGAGAAGCACAAAAGAAGATAAAAACTAGTTCTTAATTTCTTCAGAGGGAATTTCTCCTACAGACATGCTTCCCACCTTATTGCATTTGAGATTATCTGTAAAAAAGTAATAAGAAGTAGGCCAAAGTGCTTGAAGCAAGTCTACGGACAACTTGAACTCAATCCCTTTGAACGCGTCGCTCTTCTCTTTTTCTCTGCACTCTCTCGTTCGCATGGCACTCTATGGGCGTTGTGACTTCGCTCACTGCAGCTTTCCAGCGAATGTATGTAGCTCGCCCACCCTGGAGTACCCTCCCCTTGAAAAATCCCGTTCCCTGGCTCGCCATACCTTTTTCGATGCTTTGGCAGCCATTGCCCTTTACGTCTGCGTCATAGGACCATGACAAAAGTTTAAGATGTGCAAGGGCAACAGCAAAATTGATCGAGACTATTTAGAGCGCGTTCAGACTTCGCGACCACGCGATCGATCGCTGGACTAAGATCGCACGATCGCGAAGTCTGAACGCGCTCTTACATCGAGGTCCTCACAGCGACATCCGAAACACACACCAGTCTTGTTCCACCGCAGGACAAGGGAATTCAACACTCCAACACTCAGCTGCGCTGCATGTTTTTAACACGACTACGCAGATCACATTAAAGGGCGCCGTCTTAGATTACGGTACCCTGCCGGTAATACTTTAGATTCTTGTTCTTCGCCCTCGGTGGACCATTTGGACGACACGTCCTTCTTTTCAGCAGAGCGTTCAACGGTGCACGTATAGCTGCCGCACCCACTGGCGAAGGGGCCGTAGTGGTTTAGAATTACCAGGAACGATTGTACTTGTGCACTGCCCTTGGATGCATGCTGGAGAGGCGTGTTTGTACGAACTTCTACTCGTGTTATCATGCCCCCACAAATCCTATCCGCAGCCTCATCGTGGCGTGGGGGTGAACGGTTTTGGACTGTTCCAAAAACGTACCAATGCGGAGGGTGCCACGTCAGAGCCTGGCGAGCTACGCGTGGTTAAACTTCTTCTCGCCGAAAACAGTAACAGTTATGGGCCTCATTCCCCTGAACCTGAGGGAACCACCGACAGGGCGACGTCGGCTGGGACCGCTCGGGCGAGGCTGCTAAAATCACAGGGCCAATGGAGATTCAAGTCGCCCAGGACTAGGATGACGATCTGTACTTTCAACGCACGGACGCTTGCATCGGAAGCTCACATCGAGGATCTGATGTTGCAAGCCAGGAAGATCAAGTACGACGTCATCGGACTGACCGAGACGAGGAGGCATCGCCCGCTACACGCCGTATACGAGACTGGAGAAGAACTGTTCCTCGGAACATGCGACAGCAGAGGCGTTGGCGGTGTGGGCGTCCTCGTCAACACGCACTTGGCCATGAACATCGATTCGTACGAAAATCTGACGACCCGAATCGGACGTTTGCGATTGAGAAGATGTGGTTCAACTCCAGCTTTGACAATCTTCGTCGCCTACGCACCAACATCAAGCTACGACGAGGATGAGCTCGAAGCGTTCTATATGGAATTGGAGAAGTTCTACAAGGAAGATCATACCTTCTTCAAGGTCATCGTCGGTGATTTCAACGCTAAGATCGGACCAAGAAGAACGGCTGAAGAACTTCACATCGGAAACTCACGGAACGGAGTGGAATGAGCAGGGTGAAAGGCTGTCTGAGTTTATCATGTCGACCATACCATCCATGGTAACTCGCAGTTCCAGAAGCCCTACTCTCTACGCTGGACATGGGAGTCTCCTGGTGGACAATTCCATAACGAGATCGACCACATCATCTGCAATCGAAGGTTTTTGGCCCTACGATGTTCGCTGTTGTCCCTAAGTTCTACACGGGATCCGACCATCGTCTCCTTCGCGCAAGATTCCGCTTTTCGATGCGAGGAGAGAGAGCCGCAAAGTTCAAGAAGCGAAGCCCCAAGACCACCATCAACTGGGATCACTTCTTCTGCTCGCTGCTTCTGGAGGATTCTGTCATGACCAAACCATCGACAAGCGAAGACGTAAGGCTTGTTCTGCACATCTTCACGACTGCGTCAAGAAGTCAGAGGGTTCCAAGATCACCAAGAAGCGTCCAGTCAGAGGGTTCCAAGATCACCGAGAAGCGACTATCTCTGGAAACTCTCGAGCTGATTCGCCAACGTGGAGCCGCAGGCAATTACCAGCTGACGTCTGAGCTTGCGAAGCTATGCAGAGAAGCGATAAAGGAAGACCTCAAGGAGAGAAGAGCAGCAGTACTGGTGGAAGCCGCAGAGGCTGGGAAGAGCGTACGCAACGCCCGCCGCGACTTCGCCAACTGTAAGACTAAGATGACCGCCCTCCGACGTCCGGATGGAACAATCACCGCATCCAGAAGGGCAATGGAGAAGGTCATCCACGACTTCTACTCGGATCTCTTTGACAGCCACGTCCACCTGCAACCATACCGCTTGGAGCAGGATGGATATGTCGTTCCTGCAGTTCTCTCTTCCGAAGTCCGACACGCCATCTCGTCTCGTCGCGTCGGAAGAGAGGAGAGAAGTACTACACACTGGCGGCAGCCTAAGGAACGACATTATCCATGCGGCGTCTCCCGAACAGAGAGCTCAGTACCCGAAATCTAAGAATTCTTCTCCAGGTTCTGTGTTGTCAAAACTCTGGCTCGACTCTTCACGCGCTACCTGTCGGAATGCAAGGTACCCACCTCGTGGAAAACCAGCAAGACTGTGTTGCTGTACAAGAAGGGAGACCATGCTTACCCGCAAACATAATCTTGGCAATTATCGCCCAATCTGCCTGCTGTCTGTAGTCTACAAACTCTTCACACGAGTCATCCTGAACAGGATTTGGCAGCGTAACGAAGCTCATTGAAGTATCGCGAGAGTACAAGATGCCGTTATGTCTCACGTTCATCGACTTGAAGAAAGCCTTCGACTCCGTTGAGACAAGCGGTTATCGAAGCCTTGGGCAACCAGGGTATTCCTACTCAGTACATCAGGATTCTTCGTGAGCTCTACAGCAACTTCACGACCAAGATTTCACCATTCTACAAGGAGATCATCATTGATGTGAAGAGAGGGGTCCGACAGGGCGACACCATCTCGCCGAAAGCTATTCAGCCGCCTCTCTGAAACGTTCATGCGTCAACTGGGAATGGCACGAAAATGGAGTGAAGATTCAACGGTCGGCAACTACACCATCTCCGCTTAGCTGACGACATCGTTTTAATAACGCCAAACATCGAGCAAGCGGAACGAATGCTGGCTGAATTCGACTGCGCGTGTGGAAGAATCGGTCTACGGCTGAACCTAACGAAGACGATGTTCATGAGAAACGGATTGGTATCTGATGCCCCATTCACGCTCAACGGAACGACCATCTCTGAATGCTCTAGCTGTGTACCTAGGTCGTGGAGATCATATTGATGAATGACCTTGAGCTCCAGCAGCTGCAGCAGGGGAAGGAGCGGCTTGGGGAGCCTTCAAAAACGTCGAGAAAAAGTTAGGCTAGAGACGAGAACACAGCTCCGTGCCCACCTCTTCGATTCCGCGGTCCTTCCTGCCTTGACGTACGCCTCAGAGACTTGGACTCTACGAAAGCAGGATGAGCATGCGGTCGGTGTTATTCAACGCGCCATCGAAAGGGCGATGCTCGGAGTTTCCCGCTACACGCAAGTGAGAGAGGGAATCGGATGCTTCGCGCACTCCGCCACCACGCCCCCATCGAAAGATCAGAGATGCGCCGCATGGGCTAAGGGTTGTTCGACGATCAGCGTGGCGGACACGTTCCATATGCGTTCGCAGGCGACCGCGGACCCAGAAAGCAATCACCGACTGATTCCAACGTGATGTTCCAAGCGAACGCCTGGAAGACCGCTACGCAATGGTCAGATTTCTACGTGAAAGCTCTGAACGAATGGTATGAAGTTCATCGTGTCCCTCGAGCTGAGAGAGTTCATTGGGCAACTCTTGCACGTTGCAGGGACGAATGGAGACGTTACTGGCGCCCGCTCGAGGAACTCGATGATCAACGGGAGAGCACAGGTGATACATGGTGTGAGGGTTATCATATTGATCTCTTCTATCTTCACCTCAGTCTCACCATTCGAAATGAGAGATAAGCATAGTGGCTACTGGCTAGTAGGTAGCAGGCAGTGGGGGTCCGCATGGGCCTCAGGGGTGCCTATGGGCCCAATTGGTCAGCTTGCAACGCAGTTTTTGCCAATTTCCGGTTTTTGAAAGTAGCACTGCCTCCAAAGTTTGAGAGGTCACAGCCTTATTTTATCGCATGAAGTTATGCTTTCAAGTCTGATGAAGCTGTTACACAGAGAAAGCTAACCAGTAAAAGTTGCATGATTTGGTGAAGATCTTCTCGAGACTGATCAGTCAGCAGGTTATCTGTTTGTTAACCAATTGCGTACCGCGGCGTTTTCGCAAAAACGGGCGCCTGTGGCCGACGCCCTTTTATCGACGCGACTCGTGGCGCGCCGACTATAAACAAATGTGATTTAATTCATGCACATATGCTATAAAAATATTGTATATACTTCACATTGTGCAATACTTTTACATGCATCAGTATGATAAGTAAAACTGAATACTATTACGCTTTAAAAAATGCAGCAGTTACTAAAAAGACTTATAAAATCAAAAAGGATTGGAAATGGGGCACAATACGTTTACAAATTGTTCAGTTGCTCTATTTTGCGACCTTTTAGTTCGGTCACAACCTTAGTTTTGGCTTTACTGGTTACAAAGAAAAAAGCGAAGAACATAGTAGCTGGAGAATTTCCTAAAAAATGTCGATAACTTAGCTCTAGCTGGATCCTACAATTTCCCTTTTTTCATATTTCTTCCAGAAGGCTTCAGAAATATACCGACCCACTTGGGTCATAGAACAATGCTAAATAAGTTTAACCGAAGCGTGCTGCACCATGTGCAGGCCATACAGAGACAAATGGGCGTGCTGCACATTGGTGCAGCACGCTGTACGTAATGGGTTATTACTGTTGTTGGAAATCAGTCTCGGTCTTAGCCAGCGTTCAGCCTTCGCGACAGCAGCGCTTCAATCGCACGTCCGACGCGATAGGCGCTGTCGAAAGCATCAGGGTACAGCATGGATGTGTTCAAATGGGGTGTGCATAACGACCCCCCCCCCCTCGAAGAGGGTCCAGATACGACCCCCCCCTCCTGCTCTAACTGACAACCAGATGCATGTTCACCACAAATGACTTCCTGAAATGGAATCTGGATTCTCGAAAGGCGCACTCTGCTCTAAAATACAGGAAATAAAAGGCTGTTTCAGCCTCATGCAATATGAGGCTGAACAACAGCCTCGCATTACCTACAATTTTGTCTTAGGATTCAAAATAAAACTGCTTCGTTTCGATTAAAAACTATGTATGACATGCAACTTGTAACAAGAACACAATTGAAATAGCGGCTAATGGTGATCATTGATAGGCTGAATTGGTGAAAAAAATAGCCCCAAGGTGAGCGTGTCAGGGCCCAGATGTGCATTCAATGAATGGTGACGGGGAAATAATGAAAACATGCACGACACAACAAAGCGAAACATGGAAAATACAAAAAATGCAGAGCTAAATGAAAAAAGGATAACCAGGCCGGCAGTAAATCGTTCCATACTTGGCTATTATCGATCAGGCTGCAGGGCGCAAGGCTGCGACCGCTTTCTTTGGAAAAACGTCATTGGAGCGCGGTTGTTGGACTTGCCTCCAACGACCGGGTGTCTGTCGGGGGGGGAGGTTATATCTTTTTAGGTGCGGAGCTTTTGAGGAATGGTGAGCAGCATGCAACGGCAAAGTTTCTACTGTTGTGTATTCTACCTAGTTGCAAACTGAACAATCCCCCGTTGGTGAAATATTCCGGATGGGTTTTGGATAGGCTAGGGGTAAATCGCGAGCTGGTTTCCATGCTTCACGCGAGGATTGCTTCGTTCAAACGCAATTTCATCAGGATTAAAGTCGTCCTGAAACCCCTCCATCTTTTCTCTTTCCAATAAGCTTTACAGTTTTTCTGAAGACCCACTAGTTCAGGAGATATTTTAGATGGGTCACAGATGCGCCACCCTCTGACCCACCCGAAAAATTGACTCCTGTGCCATTGTAAGGATAACAAACCTGTGGAAACTTCAGTGTGCCTTCAAAACACATATTTCCCTTCAAATGAGTGAAAGAGAAGCTCGGCTATCTCTGATCGATTTGGTCCGTGCGCCGTGCATTAGGCTCCTACGCAGAGGTGGTGGAAAGGTGTAAATTCTAATTTCAGGTGCTTTTATCCATGCAAGCAGATGTTTGTTTAGGGTTTGTAAAGGACAACACGCACGAATCTGTTTGAGACGTATTATTTAGTCATCTACGTACTTACGAGTTCATGCTATAAACTGACACTTATTTATTTATTTATTTACCAGTCGGATCGCCCGGCTAACGCCGAGCTCTCCTCCTTCTCTTTAGATGGCTTGGTGGGCGCACTTCATGATGGCAACAAAATTTTTTTCATCCACTTAGCTGCTCATAATGCGTTATGGTCGAATCGTAAGAATGATAACCCCACGGCGAGCCCACATCAGCTGACGCAGCAGCTTGTGCGATGGCCCGGAATGTACGGAATAACTGTCCTTAGATAGGGTGGGGATTATCAAGTCAAAAACATCTTACCTTAGTTTGCTACTCTATTATGGATTAGCTCACAGTTTTGTTAGCGGTTGTATCCTACTCTCCTGCTATTATTCTACCCAAGCGTGCACTACGCCCCCCCCCCTAGAAAGTAGAGGGGAGGGGCCCCTCACCGTACCCCCTCCTGCTTCACATTGCACAATGCTAGGTCGGGCTGAGCACGTGCAGGGGAAGGAAGCAGAGGGGGAGGGGGCCCTTTGCATCCCCCTTCCCTCGGCTCCACCCCACCCTGCCCCCGCACGAGCACATGTCCAGCTGCCACGGCAGCAGCTCGTGCAATGGCTCGGAGTGTACCGAATGATGGTCTTATATAGTGCAAGCTGTTATCAAATCAAAACACTGGATTGATAAATCTGCACCAAACGATTTCCGATTTGCTTAGCGGTCGTCCTTCCACTAATTCGAACCCGTGAAGCATTTTGCGGACGGACAAACATACATACTTACATACATACAGACCGACAAACCGACACACAAAGTTTCTGCTTTATAGAATGTAAGGATTTCTTGCTATATTGCTAATAAATCTTTTATTATTTTGTATTCCTATTTACATCCGGGTCTTCTGAAGCTTTCCGTCCGTTCCATTACCCTTAGCAATGACACCTTTGTACTGTTTGATGCCTAGCGAGCCTACTTTTGCGATACTCCCGTCCCGCGGCCAAGTACGAACCCATTCTTGGGGATTTCCCATGAAAAGAGGGCTGTTAAACGTAGCATTTAAAGCTGTAAAGAATACACTCATAATAAACTTCATTTTTTTTAACATCTTGACTTCCATAGCTCCACTCCCACTATCAACTGAAATGTCGAACCATTGCTCGGCTCTGAGTGACCCTTGAGATTACGACCCCCCCCTCCCCAGCGGCCAAGTACGACCCCCCTATGGGTTTCGCACAACGATGCTGTACCCTGGAAAGCATGCGCATCGATCGCGTTGAATGCCCGACCGAAGCGCTGCCGTCGCGAAGTCTGAACGCTGTCTTACATACTCATAGGTGTTCACAGTGTAACTTATTTACGGAGTAATGTTGTGACTAACCTCACGTACGCCTTATGCAGACGTAATAAACTCTACCGGAGTGCCCATGAAAGTTTTATTGTGCTGGGTTGAAGTTGTACGAAGCTTGGTCAGCTTGATTACAAACCCAACTCGTGCAAAAAAAAACCCAACAACAAGTCATCAGACCCAGCTTTTATTCAACGTGTTCACACGTCACAAAAAAAATTCATCACCTTCTTAGATCACGACTTCCTGTACCCAGCGGGACTCATTATTCAATCCTTCCAGATTCTACGACTTCAAAAATCTGACAGCCTAGGGATTTCGCTAGTAGCACTTTAACATCGTAAGTACACTATCCCTGCATATACCGTGACGTTAGTGGTGGAACGGAAATTCATAAATCTTCAAATAAGCTCCGAAAAGACAATAAAATATGCTATCATGCCAGTTGGACATTAAAAAGTAAATCATCTTGTAATGTGAGAAATTTGCAGAAAAATCGCTTCCATGCTTGAGCGGGAAGTTGAAATATGAGGAAAGAAATATTAGTTTGACAGGAAAACGCATATTAGATATGGATTGATATAAAATCCACAATATATGACATGAATACCGCAATACTACTTCTATATATGGTAAAATCTGGTGATAATCTGGAAAGCGAAAGAAGCGAGGTTGCTGTCCGACTCCAAGCTCAAGTTGACTGATCATAATTTTACCTGAAAATGAGCACTTTTGAAGCTTATGAATTAATAATTGTGAGCGGAAAGTAGTAGGGGAAAAGGCGAAAAAAAATCATACAGCTGCTTTCAATGCCTGGTCCAAATCTGCGATGAGGTCATCGAGGTCTTCAATTCCCACTGATAGCCGAATAAGGTTGTCAGTTATGCGAAGTTTGGCTCGCTCCTTCAATGATCAGAAGCATAAAGATGCACCAAAGGTTTTTTGGAGCAAAATTCGAAAAGTTTCGACTTACCTCTGGAGGGACCGAGGCATGCGTCATTATGGACGGCAACTCAGCCAGCGATTCATATCCACCAAGAGATTCAGCCAAGGTGAAAATCTTAAGGACGCACAAATAAAATTGTACTAAACCCAAAAGATGAAAGACTTCACTACCTTGAGCGTGCTCAGGAATATCCGACTTTCCTCCAGTCCGCCTTTCAGGTAGAATGATATCATACCAGACATTCCTTTTGTTTGACTCAAATGAATCTTGTGTTGAGGGTGCGATGGTAAGGCAGGGTACAACACCTGTAAAGTGGAACATAACTCCTATGACATTACCTTTATGGAGTCTTCCCAAGAAAACTATAAGCAGATGCCGGTACCATTCCTATTGCTACCTCAAAACCCGAGAAACGTTACCTGAAACTTAGTCTGTACGGGTTTTATGGTGTCCTGATAGCTCGAACTACACTTGGGATAAATTTTCAGCCAAATCTGTTTTCGTAGTAAAAAAAATCCGTGAAAAAACTGGCTCAATTTCGGAAGACTCAGGTAGTGATAGTTGAATAGTGCCCAGATACCATATCAGGTATGTGATACCTTACAGGAGTTCTGAGGCTACTCGCGAAATCTTCGGCTATGCAGTATACGCCACCATTTGTAGATTGCCTCATATTTTTGAAAATCTTGAGCGCCACAATGATAAACTTTACGTTCATACTAAGCGATTCAAACCACTCATTCGCGCGACTTAGGAATCGAAAAAAATTACAGTCAAAAACTTAATTCAGACTTTGCAGTGCTTCAACGATTAGCGGGGAGAGTGGCCACTCGCACTGAATCGCTCGAGTCACGATGCTAATGCGACTTCTCGCGAATGCCGAAGTGGACCAAGTACACAACAGCCCCACTGGTTCGCCTAGAGTCTACCCAGTGCTAACGGGAGACGGGCAAGAGAATCGTAAATTGCCGCTACGTCGCGCGCGGAAACGCGACGTTCCTTTGATTTGCATCATCCTTTCGATTGGAGCATCGGATTTCATGTAGACAAGGACATGGTAGACACTTATGTCTATTTTTGGTCATACATTGTCTATTCTCGACCACCACCTGAAATCCTCT
>MU914347.1:7926-21837 GCA_036418165.1 Cooperia oncophora
CAAATCCTGCCGCTTAAAAAAGCGCTGGTGAAAAACGAAAAAAAAAATCAAAATAGGCGAAGCATGTGAATGAAAGGCACTCTTCGCCATCAAAAACTGTGAGTACTAGGGTTCAAAGTGTGGTATGTAACTCGACAGTGAAGAATAAAATTGAAGGAACCGTCTGAAATTCCCTAAACAAGAACCCATTCAGAAATTTTACTCAAGCGAAAGGAGAAGGCGTGTCCGAATATGTTCTCACGTTGGCAGGAATCGTTGGCGTCATAACGATATCAGTTCTTTACCCCCTACCACGTCACTATCTCATTCCGAATGGAAAGAGCTAGTAGCTGGGAAACGTCATTATCAGGTATCCGTCAGAAATGATTTAGTGCGTAGCGCCAGCTAGGGGGTGGGGCAAAACCCACGTCATGAGTGTCTGGCATTCCTATCACTCAACTTTGAGCGATGATAATGACATGCCCTCTCGAATACCTACAAAACTCTTAAACGTGTGGTGTGCCTTCGAAAGGTAGTTTACGTCCTATGAGTCGCTTATTTACTTCACTTTTGCGACTGTAACTAGAACTAGTGACATTGAAATATCAAAAGGTGCTTATTTATTTATTTACTTATTTTATGGCTAAACAAGTCGTTATACTAAGTTCACCTAACAGCAGAGAAGTATGTACTCTAAACGCAGTGTATAGCATTGTGGAGAAATTCACATCGGGGAGGGTCCTACATACTCGCTAAGGAAGCGAAGAAGGGAGAAGATAGGAGTGGCAGGGTACCGTAGCTGAACATGGCGCAGTTTGTCGACGGGGGGGGCATTTTGCTTTCCATAGATGTGTCGACCCATCTAGGCAGCCGTTTCTCGAGTTGACACGTTTTAGGATAGTGGCTAGACGATCTTACTTCAGCTTCACAAGTTCACAAGTTTTACCAGAGTGAGATTTGTAAACCGGAACTAGGGAAGCAATGATAATACAAAATGCCCCCCCCCCCGTCGACAAACAGCGCCGCTGAACATATTAGAGATTTGATAGTTACCAGCAGTGGGTATTAAGTTCTCGGTTGACCTTCGCCCTACCGAAACATTCTGGTGAAATTCTGGGATACGAGTAGTAGGCCTGAGAGACCTAGCGGCATGTGATAAAAGGGGTGGAATTGAAACCCTTCTTTGGAGTGGGATCGTATTGGGACTAACATCTTCCACTTTCTCAGCATATTCCCTTCCTAAACAGCTTCAAGGAGAAAATCAGCCATAATAAACAGCTGGAATTCTCTTTACGGAACAGGGACGAAAAATGCCTTTCAATCAAAATTTCACTTTTAATTGAACATGGGCTGTCACTTGCAGTCTACTTACTTGTCACTTACCCAAACTGAAATCCTTTCAGTTTGTAGGTAAAGTCTGCTTGTAATGGCGAGATAAATATTAATAGAGGGAATGATACTTCCCCACTGTGTGCACAGCGGTCAGGATTGCTCATGAAAAAGGTTCAAATTTTGGAATGTCGTGTAGGTATCCCATGACTGACTCACGTTTTGTTACATTTTTCATGAAAATTTGTCAAAATATCACCAATGTCATAGAACTGAAATACCGTCAATCTACTGCTTATCAAAAACTATTATATTAATACTGAGGCGAAGGTGGTGTAGCAGTGGCACGCCTATCGTGTACGTGGTCGAAAGCCTGGCGCGGCTCCCGCTTGGGCCAGCCACGCCTTTTATCCTTCAGGGACGGTAAATTGGTACCAGATTCGTCTGGGAGGTTGAAAACATCCTTATACAACGGCTAGCCTCCGCAGGTCATTCATTATATAGGCACCATCGCACTCAGTATGCCACCAGTATTCTGAATGGAATTGGAATGCGTGGCGCATTACAAAAAGGATCGATTATCGCAAAGACTTCATCTTTTATCCCAAACTATTATTAAAATTGTTATTCTGAGTTTATACTATTGCTACATTCAGAACATCAAACTCAAAGGTCAACGAATATTATTACCACTTTCAAGGCACTTTCCGCGACATTATAAGGGTATGATCTCTCAAATGTGTCAGATGATCCGGAAGGCGATTCCGGAGGGTGTGCCATCTCCAAAAAGTGGAAATTGGCAAGAACTTCGCTGGAAGCTGACCAATTAGGCCCATGGGCACCCCTTAGGCCCATGCCGACCCCCACTGGCTGCTAGCTACTAGCTAGTAGCCACTATGCTATCTCTCTCCATTCCGAATGGTGAGAGTGAGGTGATAAGATAAAAGAGCTGATATCGTTTATGATAACGACGAGTGGAAATTCGTACAAACATGCTTTCTCTTCATTGCATGCACGTACAAGTTGGGTCGGCATGAAGTCCTATTTAGGGCATTTTGGACTGCTTTTTCTGCTTCTTTTCTCCACTAATCAGTTACCTAGCACTTTGTCAATCGTATTTGAGCTCCGTTACCAGCAATCTGTGGTCAGCAGGCTTTGAATTTTGCGAATAAAAAACCTTAAAAACCTGAAAAAAGAAAAACCTCGTGCGGGTCCAAAAAGGAATAAAAAAGTACTTTCGAGCGTGATTTGCTGAGGCTTCCCCCATTTTATACCAGTGAGCAGTCGCGAATAAGTTGTGAAGAAAAAGATGCCATTGAGAAAGGTGTATGAGGTATAGAGAGATGAAGCCTACAGAAGGAGTGACTCCTTTGCAATAAACCAGAACGAAACCCTTGCATATCTGGGGCACTTAAGAGATTTCTTTGATAAATAGTTGCTTTTCCGCAAAAGTGTTGGCGTTGACAAGAACTTGAAACCTTGAGAACGAAATCGGCCTGGCTTCTTTACCGACTACAGGAGAGAACGCAAAGGAATCCCTAGGAAGTATCAAGAGGTAACGTTACAACATTCTATAAATTAATATATGATTAATATTGGCTATATGACTTCACTACTCAAAGACTATAAACTGAGAGAGTTCGTGTTCTATGCTTGTAGTAAGTTGGTTGATGACTGAGTGGTTCTAATCGTCTTGTTTGTTGACTGCTTGTTTTTCTTCGCACGCGACGAGAAGCTTTCTACGGCTTCTACGAGGAGGGTGGAAGTTATTGGCAAAATGTTGAATGTTGCTGGATGGACTTCGAGCTCGCACCCATGACGGGCTATGTGGACGTTGTTTGGATTAGTACAGAACGTCACCTTGCACTTATAGATCTTTCTTCGGAGCGGCCAAAGTCGAAAGAGCCATTCGATCACAGAAATTTAGAGGCTCTCACAAGCGAGGCATCTCTCCATTGGAGAGTTCCAGGGAAGATGGGCCGTATTTCGCATGAGGGAGGGGTCGTCTTCTAAAGGACTTTCCCCAGTAGCAGGACGTGCCCTGGTCACAAATATTCTGGCAAGCTTCCAATACATTTGGTGCCCCCACCGAGCAGACTGCCGAACCGCATCGGCATGTGCTCACAGCTAGATAACATGGCTGCAGTTCGAATTTGCATGATAAACTGACTAGTTTCTGTAGGAAGCGAAGGGGATACGATGTAATAACAGGGGTATGTGGCAAGAGAATCGTCATTCTCCGCGCCAGTGGGCGTCGCGTGCGACGCTATAACGACCATTTTAGGTGGTATTGGTCGAGAATAGACAATGTATGACCAAAAATAGACATAAGTGTCTACCATGTCCTTGTCTACATGAAATCCGATGCTCCAATCAAAGGGCAGTGCAAATTAAGGAGATGTCGCGCCTATTGCCGCGCGCGACAGCGGCAATTCACGATTCTCTTGCTTCGTCTCCCTAATAATACTAGTTCAGGAAAAGGCCTTTGTAGCATAATGGGTAAAATGATTGCGCAGGTAACACTGATTGACACTGGTTCGAGTCCTGAATGAATTCAAGGAAAAAAAAAACCAGGGATGCCGATTCCGATATGTGCTACCTCATACATGGGTGCAGGCAAAAGGGGCCCTCGTAGTTGCGGCGATCCCTTTCAAGCTGCTCTAACAGACCTCCCTCCGATAATAGCGCTGAGGACTAATTTCCCCGAACTGGGAATACTAGAGAAACTATTCAGTGAATGAGGCGATAAGTTTTGGAGCTTAAAGCAGGCAGAGTTGAAGGGGAGTCCAAAAAAGTGGTAGAGAGACGTCCTCAGGAAGGACTAGCAACTAGCGTGAAATCAAGGTCATGCAGACGATGTCTTGGAGAAGGTAAGAAGAAAGTGGCGACAAACAGGCCAGAGGATCTCACGACGGCGCTGAATTAACGATTGGTAGAGGCGAAAGGAGAAGAATCAATGCGATTATCAAACTCGAAACAACGAACTTCACTGCAACAAAATTAAAAGGAAAAAGAGAAAAAGTTCGCTTTTGATCAAACTCCTCTGGGGAGGGGGAGGGGGTACTGACAAGAGTTGTGAATTCACCGCGTTGGTGGGCGTCGCGTGCGACGTCGCGCCGCAAATGACGATGGTTCCAGGTAGTAGATGGCGACAACAGGCAATTCAGAACCGAAAATAGTCATGAATGTCTACGATGACGGGGTCTACATGAAGTCCGGTGCTCCAATCGACAGGTTAACACGAGTTGAGATAACGCCACGCTATCGCGCGGCAAATTACGGTTCTCTTGTCCAAACCCCCATTCTGAGGATGCGCCACGCATTCTATTCCAGTCAGAATCGTGACGACTTATTGGATGCGATGTGGCCTAAACAAAGGCTCGTGGAGGCAATGCACAAGTCAGTGTTTCTATCCTCCCAGACGAGTCTGGTACGAATTTATCGGAGGGTGGAAGGCTTGGTTTGGCCTGGGCATGAGCCGACACGAGATCTGACCTCACGAACGGCGCGCGTGATGAGCGCGCCACTTGAAATCACACCTCCACTACAACAAATATGAGACTTTTCAGCTCTTGTTTGATACTCACCACTAATAATCGTTCTGAGTAAGCTTCTGCCACAACATATCCAGTCAAAGTGAATCACATTCTTACCCAATATGAAATTTTTATTTACAAATTCCTTACTGAGCAAACGAGAAGGCTTTTTAAGATAACACCTTTTCAAGGCAATATTGAAGAAATATGAAAACTTAACGGGCGACTCAGGGTACAAGGTGCTCGCAGATTCCGCGATTTAGCAGTAGACATCTAACCACTGAGCAAATTCCAGCTCAACAGCAATTTCAAATAAAACTGAATAAAAGAGATCTGCCAGTCCCACTAAAAAAGTCCATTCTTATCACATGGGTGGAGTCAGTCAACCATGCGCCTTTCTTTTCTGGCGCTTTGGTCATAGCTGGAGGGGCACAACATGGAGAAACGATTGACTGTCCTCGCATTTATTTATGGCCATTTATTCGGCGTCAACGTACCTTTAAAGAAAAATAATGCCATGGAAAAGTCTGCACTCTATTTCATTGCATAGAAATGGATCGCAAGATATTCTTAGAAGCTGCCGAGGGATTCGCCGCTAATTGTGCCCCGAAGAAAACCACCCGATTCTTTCAGCTAAGAAATATCGACGTCATTAAAACCTCACGCTTCTTCGCTTCTGCGAAAACCTCTGCGATGAAAGCAATTGAGTGGTCCATGCTGTTCGGCTCAAGAGGGGCATTTTCACTTTCACTAGTTCGCTTTGCCAATTCATGTCAACTAAATGGTCTCATCTTGGTGAGACCTGTAAACTCTTGTGAAGATGCAAAAATGGTACAACTGAGCCATTTTGGTTGCAAGAAAAATCACAGGTCTTCACCAAGTGACCTGTACAGCTCTGCTGATACTATTTGGTGCCCCCACTAAGCCGAACAGCGCCAAAGGTTCTTCAACAAAATACTTTCTATACTAGTGACCTCATCATAGCAGATTGTACTAATTCTTAATAGAATACCCTTCCCAGGAAATTGTCTTCAGGATTGCTTGGACTCCTCAGTAGACCAATTTAATTGCTTCTCAACGTAAGGCTTCGGAGGAGGCGAAAAAGCAGAAATGTAAGTCGAAGCCGAAAAAAGTGCAATAATGGTGGGCAAGTTCCATTAAAACTATTCACACCGATACCCAATTATTCAAAAGAAAAAACGGAAAAACGCCGATTGGCATTTTTGGCCCAGTTATTGACTACTCAGAGAGAATAAGTAGTTAGTAGGCAACTATCAAACTGCCCATATCCACAATGAACACGCAAAGCGGAAACGCATGGCAGCGGATGGAGGGTTCGTTAAACACCAGCGTCAGAGCAAAGAGCAATTGCTGGCTTGTTGCCGGATGCTATTGAAAGCGCTATTTGTAATAGTCGAACGAAATGTTAAAAAAACACCAGCAAAAAAATCGATAGGTGACATTTCAACGTGAATAGCGGGTCTAAGACGCTGTTCAGCGACTTGAGGGGGGGGGGGAGGAAATTTTTCACTTCCGCTGCTTCACCAGCTCGGGTTCATTCACAAGTCTCACTCTGGTGAAACTTGTAAATCCATGGTAGGACCTGTCAGCTCATGAAGTAGCTCTCTGGTCGGTCGATGAGAAGTAGCAAAAGTGCAGAATGCCCCCCCCCCCACTTTGCCGAACTGCCCGATTTCAATCTTTCGGACGTTCTCAATGTATTCTATGAGGTTTTACCCTTGCGAAAGGGCACAATAACTTCATTGGCCTTGAGCTTTGTGGTCAACATCGCTGACCGGAAAATCAATTGTTAGACAGCTGAATTCGCAGGACGAGCGCATTATGTCGGAAGAGTTTATTCAAGCCTTTAAACTGGGACATATTCAGAGAATCCGGTAAAGCAGAAGAATGAATGAATAGAATATCTCCTACCGCCTTGATGCATGAAGAAATAGGGTCAGAATTCGCCTGAAAGGGCACATCATCGCGCATGATGGCACAATTCTGAAAAATTCTACCCTTGTCCCCCTTCCCCAGTGTTCTCATTTGAGCACTGGTACCAACTCATCATACCAAAATGTTGCTCGATGAAGGAGGGCAGGCGATGGGATGGCAGATTGGGCGGGGTGGGGGAAATTGGAAAGGGTTATCGAGAAAGGAGAACTCAACAAATTAGAAAATCTTTCTCAAGGTGGAGTACAAACCACCCTCTCCCTGTAACGGCCCCCATTGTGGTTTCCACAGCGATGATGCGCTCTGTTTCCTAACCCTGGTGAACTCGGCCTCAAAAAGTAGAATAGATGGTGCCGACGGCTCACTTTCGGCAAGAAAAAAAAAAAAAAAAACAAAAAAAGAACAAAAACATTTTGATGGAATAGAATGTCTAAATAGAAGAGTCTCAATGGGAAAAACTGCGGAAATTACTTTAAATGGGCTGAAAAAATGACATTCCGTGCTGTTGAGCTTTGACGTGTTTTAGCAAACAAATGGAACCACAGAGTTCCCGACGTAAGAGGATACATTTCACGAAAAATTATCGTGGCAAGCTGATGTGCTGCTATTTTTTCAGGCGCTGACAACGCTTGAGGGATGGGGGGGGGGCCAAACCTGTAAGGCGTTGTTAGCAATTAAAGTCCTGTAAACTGTATAATAGTGTGAAACACTGAGGCAACCCTTCAAACACCCCGTAACCATTGCTATACACTCGTTCAAACACCCTGTCTCGCTTGTAAACTCATGGTACGGAAAGTATAAAACAGAAATGGCGTTAAAATCAACGCTCAAGCCTTTTTTTGTACAGGAGCTTACAAGGCATTGAAGGAATCTACAGGACTTGCGCAGTGAGATACGAATCGCAAAAAGATCACACACTTGACAAGCGTCTAGTATGGCATTAAACCCCCCTCCAAGTTTTTTGCAGCCCACCACACTTTGGCCAGAATTATCGTAAGTCTGACCAAGGCTGTCCTAAAGCAATTATTTCTACGGAGCGGGACGAATCGAAGTAATCGAGTGTTTAGTCCGCTACCTGACATTTCTGGTAGCTGTAACTAACACCTACGAAATGACAGAACGTCAATGTATCCTGGGTGCAGGATTTGTTTCTTACGGATTTGTCTCCGGATCGCGATTTTGGCCACACACATCGGGTTAAAGCACGCAACTTTAAAAACCACAGTTCGCTGATGGAGATAGACCGCGGGAGTATGGAGCAAAGCAGAAAACTGCGCAAATTTGTACACCCGGAAGACGGGCAAGAGGAACGTAAATTGCCGCTTTGTCGCGTGCGGCAGCGGGCGCGACGTTTCCTTGATTTGCACTGCTTCGCCTGCAGCATCGGATTGCATGTAGACAAGGACATGGTAGACATTTATGTCTATTTTTGGTCATACATTGTCTATTCTCGACCAATACCACCTAAAATCGTCGTCATTAGCGGCGCGACGTCGCACGCGACGCCCACTGGCGCAACAAATTACGATTCTCTTGCAACATACCCGGTACACCACACGTTAGACTTCCGCCCAAATCGCTGAGGAATTTAATGGTGAATATCTCTTTTGCACAAAGGTGGTGTGATGGCTGGAGAAAGTTAACACGCGCATGGCCCGGGGACCATATCTCGACCGGCTCCAGCCCACCGATCCAAGCCTCTTCTGCCTTCCTGGGTCGGTCGTACAAGTGTGTCTAAAGAACGCGACTTATGCATCTGCTGGCCCCCGCGATGTATAAGCCCCATCCTATTCAATAAGTCACTGCGATTTTGAATGGGAGTGGAATGTGCTTTATCCTTTATTGATCTCATGCAATAAATTGTAGGACCTAACAGCTTGAGACGGCTTGTTTTTCATCCCGGGCTAATTTGGGGCCCATCAACTGATCCCCGAGGAATAGGAAATTAGGCAGACTTCAGAAGTCGTTCTAGCGACCGCGCTATAGCAGGAGCAGCACCTGCCACTACATCAGCCTTTGCATGCCAATTTGATGGATTAGATAAATTTCATACTATTAGATGCTTTTGGGGAAAGTGCACGCGCTAGTTAAATGCTTTTTTCACGGGTGATTTTTGATTTGTATAAGAAAAAAATCAACCGAACAAGTAAATAATTAGAATCGGCGAAACAACTACTATAAGCAACCATGGCATAAAGTCAATGGTCCAACAGCAATTGTACTGAATTGAAGCAGAGAACGAGGAGGATCACTAGTGAGCCAAATGAGCGTTTGTCACGAAAGGGCCATCGCTAGACACTGGGAGATAGATGACAAGCGAAACATAATCTGATTGTGCAAAGAGACTAGCGAGATTGAAGAAGGCGGATGCTCTTGGTCTGAAATGCCTTGGAATGCTTGTCGAGGCCAAGACTCTGCTAGACTGAAGACTTCTATTCCACTTATTTGATTGACAGCCTTCAAGCAAGCTAACATCCAGTAAACACGAAACGAAAAAACCCATAAAAACCTATCAACAGAAATATCCTGTGGTTATTGCTTTGGGAGAAACACTTCAGAGTTGCTTTGTTTGATCCAGCATTTACTTTTCTTCACCCCCGTTTTATTCGGGTACAATACAAATATTAAAAATTCACTTTATTATCACACTTATCGACAATGTATAGAATCGGATTATCATTATATTTATAGCCATTATTTCGGCACTATTCACCCTTTACAGTCCCAACCATCCGAAATTGAGCCGATTTTGAGCGACTTTCTTCTCTGTGGACAGATCTGGCTCAAATGTTGTCTCCTGGGGTAGTTTGACCTCCTAAATACGAATATCGCGTCCGCTCGGCATGAAACCTCCCCGCGTCCGCGCTGCAGGCGCCAGTGGTTTATGGTATCCTGGAGCCATCCCCTGTTCGCAGACGCCTCTAGGTTTCGGGCCGAGCGGATGTGACATTCATGTTCAGGAGGTCAAACCACTTATGGAGAAGAATTCTCTAGCCCAATTCTGCCACACAGAAAAAAAGTCCCCGGTCAAACAGGCCAAGATTTTCGGCATGGTCGGAGCAAAAAAAGTAATCCTTAAATCAGTGCCATATTTTTGTCTATAAAATTTAGGGCACAGCATACTGTAAGGGCACTCTGACGGTGGTCTCTAGTTTCTCCTTGCCGGACGTACTATGTAAACAACACAGGGTATAAGACCGGTAATTCCTGTAGTAACCAAATAATAATGGAGCCATTCTAGTTTACAGGAAGTTGCCCAGGATCTTGCACAAGTGTGTGCTGTCACTACAACCTCGATTGACTACATTGGTGCTCCTTCCAGGAGAACAGCTGCCAAATTCATGAATCAATATTTTGAAATAGTACCAGTGTCATTTAAATCTCCAGACAAAGGAACCTTTCGCACCAGTTCGGCGACGCGGGGGAGGAGGGGGGGGGGCGGAACCTTATGCACTTTTGATACTTTCTTATCCACCCATCTAGACACCCTCTTCTCGAGTTTCCAGTTATTTACCCCCCCACGGGCCTAGTGGGAGCTGCACTGCTGTTGAATAAGCTTGCTCCATGCTCTACAAGATTCATCAGCTTACCGCACAGGTTTCACCAGAGTGAGACTTGTGAACCGGAACTATGAAGCAACGAAAGTGCGAAATGCCCTTTGCAAAGTGCTCATCCCCCCCCCCCTCCCCTCCCCACGTCGCCAAATTGCGCTGAACTTTTCTCCACTGAAAGAAGAAAAGGTAGGGGGTTAGGAATACTTAGGAAGATGGTAGGTAGGATGACAAAGAAGGTGGACGCACCAGAGTAGGGATTTTCGGAGGGGGAAAAGGTCGTACTGACACCCACCGCCTTCCTCACGAATTACCCTGTCTTCACATCATAAACGCCATCACGTTACGCTATGCATTCTATGGACCTACGTATAACAGGATCCCATTCAGATCTTACTTATGCACAATTACGCGGTTGGAAGATTCATGTTATATGACCAGGACACGCGATGCGCTTGGCCTCAAGGCTACAAGTGCTTAGTAACGTTGCAGATTCTTCGGTGGGCTATATTATTTGCTATATTTACTTAAAAAATAAAATCAAACCTCTACATATCGCTTATGAAACGTTCTAGGGAGGCAACCTCTCTTATTGGAGTGAACTGGAGAATTACACTAGGGTTTTTTTCTACCCTAGTGTAATTCTCCATTTCACTTCAATAAGAGAGGTTGCCTTCTACAATGTATGGCGTGAGCCTCAGGACTCATACTACACCTAATGGTTACGCCTCGATGACTCAAACTTCGAGTGCCGAAATGCGTGGGGGTGCAGCGAATGTCTCCCCGGGGGCCAGTCTCGCAGAACCCTGCGCCCCACTCATTGGCCGGCCACTTACTTATTCCCTACGCCTCCGCTTGCAACATAGAGCCACTTCTCCTCAAAATACTCTTGACCACTCGATCTGGACCTATTTTCGGGACCGAGCTACCGAAACTCACGATTTCACCGTTGGTGTAGATTTGCTAGATGTTCTCCCCCCCATTGTACTCGATTAAAAGGGTAAACACATAAATAGCCGAGTTATGGCCTCTAAAGCGTCTGAAAGTCCAAGAATGGTCTCTGAGCAATATACTCACGGGCATGGGTTGCTGGTTCCACGTTGAGGCAGGGGATGAAAAGAGGGTTGCAAGTGGCCTTTCATGCTCGGCATTCGCACCAGGGCCTAACTGATTTAGGCACAGTTCGGCTTGATTGGGGTACCAAGTGACACTCAGCAAAGCTTGTACAGGCCACCCTGCGAAGACCTACAAATTTCGTTGCTGAAGTGGCTCACTTGTACTGCTTCTCAGCTTCACAGGAGTTTACAGTCACCAAAGTAAGATTTGTTACAGCCCTGTTCGCTGCGGATGTCAGGGCGTGTCAGTGCATCTGGGTTTGGCGAGCCACCAATTCCATTCCCCACCAGTTGCTTGAAACGAGTAAACGACAACAACTGGTGGAAAATGACTGATATGAACAATGTGATACAGTCTCGTCACTTGCCGAAAGAAAAGAGCTGGCACAGTACCAAACCCACCACCTCCTGACACGCCCCATCATCCGCGGCGAACGAGACTTTAGTCAACGTCAACTAGGAAAGGAAGCTAACAGAAGTGCTAAATGCACCCTCTCACGGCGAGTACATCCTTGGTCAACACAGCAACCCTGCAAATGGTCAGATCACCCGAATAGGTCAAATCAACTGGTAATTTTGGCGTTGCTGCATAGTAAAACTGAGGGCTACGTTGGCTCACACTGGGGAAGAATTAACACATGGCGGCGCCCCTGGCTTAGAGACTACGAATGGGCTGGCGCCTGCTCGAGGCCTACGATGCAGGGCACATCGTTGTTGGGGGATCCCCAACAGGGGGGAGGCGTATTTGAGCCGAGAAAAATTTACTTTGATGGTTGTATTTTTTCGTTTCACGGACACGTTTCACGGAAAAAAAGGAGGTCGTAATCTTGCTTATTGTTGGGAGGATGGGGGGGGGGTCGTATTTACTTTTTGGCCTTTGGGAGTGGTGGATGACTTTTCGTGATTTTCCTGTATCATCTGTACCATATATCCCGCTAGAGCAAAATTCGGGATGAAAAGTAGGGAAGTTACGGGAAATTTTGTGAAAAAGTTGCAGGTAAGTTGGGAGAAAGTCTGAGAATGGTAAAAGGGGGGGGGTGGATAGTCTCGTCTCTGCGCGCTTTCCTCCTTGTTTCACATGTCTACTGTATCGCTCCCACCAGTCCCATTCCTCCCACCCGCCGCCCCCGCTCGCACGGCCCGATTCGATGAGGAGAACCACAGGGTCGGAGTCGGGGTAGAACACCCCCCAACGATCTCCCCCCCAAAAAAAAGGGGGGGGTCGTACGGACTCGACCAAAATCCCCAACCAATGATGTGCCCTGCTACGATGACCAACTCGGCAATGTGTGACAGGTGAATGTTTGCTCCATAACATTACATTACTAAAGTTTAAAAAAAGTCAATGACAGGTGATATAAGGCATAGCAGGGCAAAATTACATCTACTAACTACAGGTGGAAAATTAGAGGTGGTAACAAAGCGTATCTAACACCACGAAAAAAAACCTGTACGATCCCCGATTACTGGTCAGTTGTCAATCAAACAAAACCATTAATTGGACGAAAGTGTAAAGTTTGATCCAGAGAACGAAGTGAGAACAGAATCCTCCATGGGATGCAACATTACGAGCGAACATTCGCCGTTTTCGACGATCGATTGCATAATGGGCGAACTATGCATGGCTCAAAGTTTCGTATAACTGACACTTCATTCAGCATACTAAGGGTAACGGCCATTAGCGCATCTCGATTTTCCCAATTAGACACCCTAACATCCAAAAATCCTTGTTAGCTTAGGCATAATAGAAAACATGGCGTGCGCCACACATTCGACTTCCACTCGGAATCTTAGTGGCTCTGAGAAACTGACCTACAGTCTGAACTAGTCTGAATTACGGAGCTTGCTCCACAAAAAAAATGAAGAAAAACTAAAAAGTTGACGGAATCGCCGTTCTTATCCAAGCAACAAGTAAACGGTCTAGGAAGGAATGGAAGAGTTGGTTGATACGGGCGAGATTTAATGTGACTCAGCACTTTGCCCAAAAGGTGTGGTTGCTGCGCCACTTTCGCTCCCTTTATGACCACTCCCTATACCATTTAGATTGAAGATCAGCATACTCGCTGAAAAAGTAGCGCAGCGGCTATGAGGCGGTGTGATGCACCAGGGATCTGAACCCACCAATGCAATCCAAGTATTCCACCCAGCGATCGGTGGTTCGGTATCAAGTCGTCTAATGGGACAAAAGCACCAATTCAAAAGTCGTATGGTCTCCGCAAACTGGCCCCTTGTTGTATTTTTTTCAAATGTTAATGTCTTCTAGCTGCGCATCGAATGCAGAGGTTGTACCAAAGGGACGGGCTAGAGACGTCCACCTTACCTTTGACATGAATAATTTCACGATCTATGGCGAAAGTATGGGAGATGTGCAAGAGAATCGTAAATTGCGTCGTCGCGCCGGCAATGGGCGCGACGTTTCCTCGATTTGCACTACCCTTTCGATTGCAA
>MU914348.1:0-13441 GCA_036418165.1 Cooperia oncophora
CTTGTAGATTGGAGATGTCTTTTAGTGACTGAAAATTTAGTCCGAAAAATTGGTCAAAGTGTCGCAGGACTTTTCGACCAACCTAATATATGGTAGATTTGAGGTGTAGAAGATTTCTGATTTTTCAGAGCACTAATTTTTGATCAGATCTCAGTCAGAGACACATTCCGCGATAGGAACGTTCAGCGTAAGCTTCCCCCCATCCACGACACCCGCCCGAAAGAGAAGGGTGGGGGGGGGGAAGGATGAAGGGAAGAGGTCCCCAGGACGACTACTATTGCCACTTATCGAAAATATGGTGGTATGGCAGTTCTGTGAAATAGTCAACTAAGAGGGAGGGGCGTCTGATCATTACCCATACCTCTCAAAGCCACGAGCAAATACGCTCCCTCTCACCTCCCAATGGGGTTCTCCCAATGGGGTTTTCCCAACGTTGTGGATTACACACATGAAAGAGGACGCAGAAGATAAATTTTCTCGGATAAAGTACGGTACGGCCACCCTCCTTCCGACAATCAAATACGTTCCCGTCGCTGGGAATCCTCAACGCACGACGTGTCCCGGTTTTCGCAAGTTTGCGGCTCAGCAAGGACTGCAGTAGGCGCTGCAATCTTTAGGTCGAAGGAACTTCCATATGTAGAAGTTGCCACCCCATCCAGGGACGAGAGATACCAACAATACATCTATAATTAGAAGTGACGCGTTCTGTGCAGGACTGACCACAGTGCTCTTTGTGGGATTGACGTTTGTCCTCTCATCCTCCGGTCCCTCACCCACGCACCACTGGACACTCCAGTGTCTCGCATCTTCGGAACTCGTCTAGCCGCGGAGTTGTGCTGGAGGCGCCTTCGACGGTTCTATCCACTTTCTACTTTTCTTCTTCGCTGGTAGGTCGCTTGCCATCAGTGCACGTTCTGCCGTTGCGGAGTGTCCTCCTCTGGTACAACCCCCTCCTCTTCATTCTCCACGCATTCCCCATTTTATCTACTACCAACTGCATAACATTTCCCACTGTCCTACCACTTTATCGTAGTTTTTTTCTAAGACTTTTCCACTTTTTCCCTGGAAAATCGGGATATATAGCATGACAGAGCGCTTGAGACAGGAAAAGATTCAAAAGAGCAGATAATCGGAAAGACTCCGTCCGAAGGCAGACACGACTTTTTCCACCCCGTGCTTGCGGCTACCGAATAGGCCCTCCCCCATCACTGAGGGTCCCCAACGTACGACACTGTAATCGCGGAATCGGCATCTGCGGAATCCTAGTTGGAACTTCTAGCCCGCGAACTGTAATCGCGGAATGTGTCATCCTTCTGAATCAGCGTCCATGCTCCAGCTCATCCAGCTGGCACCCCAGATGTTGTGTCGGTTTTACAGCGGTTGGCATCTTCACGATAAAACGCTCAGGAGGTGGTCCTAACTAAAGGTAACTACCTTTAGGGGGGGTGCAGAAAAAGACGCTTCTCTTCCTTGTCTTTCGAGGCGCCTCTGTAGACCACCGAAATTAAAAACTTCGCCAAACCAGGTTAAATCGAAGGGTTTAGTTCAGAGTGAACGCTTAAAAATTCCGATCTTCTCAGGTACTCAAACTCAAGCCTCCATTCCCAAGACAGGCGAGAGTTTTCCAACTGCCTCTCGAATTCGGGCCGTGTGGTGTCACCCAATCCTGTAGCAGTACGAAAACTTCCAAAGCAGTCATGGTACACGGTTGACGACATTGGGTAGATATTTCCCTTCGAGTTGCTCATTGTAACCCCGCAGCTACGTCGAGACCTTTCAGTGCAGTGGATACGGATCAACGAGAGAAAAATATCGTGATCGTTCCATATCGCAGGTACGTCCAGTCCATACTGCGATCAACGCTGTCGCCTTGGTGACCTGTGGTGAAAATGAATCTTGACCGAGCGAACGCATGTCGGACTGCCTCGACTTGGAGGCCTTGCAGATTCGAGAGCTTCTGGTCTCCAGGTAGCAATCTATGGGTGACTCCACACTAGAAGTTTCGCAGCTGTTTGGAGGTGACGTGAATTCCAAAGGTCTTCTCCAGTCAGGCTGCGACTGGAGATGACTTCATATTTTGGTGTACATGAAGGTGATGGGAGCCAGCTCCTGCTTATCGAGGAACATCTTGGGTATCTTCCGCCCTGGTACTCGTATCCACGTCCTCTGTCTGGGCTGCGAAAACTTTGCTGATATGTGACTCGGTCGAAGTGTCTTTTTTTTTTGGCCCCCATGTGCAGTCGAGATCCCTGAGAAGCGGTAGACGTGACTGCGTACTGGGCAATGGCCAAGAGTTTCGTGTGTTATAATTTCATTTTTGGACAGTTGTAATTATATTGTTTTTTCCACAGAGAACAAGATGACAGTTGTCTCAAATTGAAATGTCCCACGGGTACAACGTCCCATGCTATGTTCGAAGGCTGTGCCTGCTCCGTTTCAGGTATAAGGAGTATATAGAAAACTAAAATACTGGAGTGATTTTGTATGCTTCTACTTGGAATGATTGTAGACCCTTAAACGGGGAGCGGGGGGCGACAAAGAAGCGCTTTTTTGATGGCAGATCAGAAATTGCACTGCCTATTTCTTAATGATAGCGCAGTGATGACCTTTTCATTAGCTTTTTTGGTCCTGTCTTTCTCCTAAATTGCTAATTTCGAATATCGTAAAACCGAACAATTTCGGCTAGTCGTGAGCATGTGCAATTCTACTTTACACTAAACAAAAGCAATCGACTCAATGTTCTTTGAGCTATTGTAAAGTTATTGGGATTGTCCTAACACTCGATATCGCAAGCCGACCAGATCCGATAGATGGCATATCGGCCCTCGTTCTCGCCGCTTGCACTCCTCACACACCCATCAGTCCGCGTTACGACCACACCGCACATTAAATCAAATAGCTCATCCCCTACAGGCAACTCTTAGATATTAATTTAAGCTGAATTTGAACTGTGTTCTCGCTCTGAGCTATTTTATATAAGCACCTGTTCACTTCCCCCGCTGCTCGTTATTACAACTGGCAGCCCACCCTCGTCGCCCGATGTGTTCACGACTACTTGTCGTTGCACGATTCGGCTACTTGTCGGCTACTTTGTCCTACATTCAGCTGTGTAAACTTGTACGCAATGTAGACAATTTCGGTGTTTGGCTTTCCTGAGGGAAGTGACGTTTTTATTTCGTTTTTGCTACTAATCGTCGTACTTTTCCTACTAATTTTTAACAGATATGCCTGTTGCTGACCCTGGGCTAAATGTGGCCTTGCTATGAAATCTAAAGGAGAAAGCATAGCTGGTATAATCATAAGTACTTCAACTTTATGCTGATGTTGGTATGCTAAACAAAAAAAGCACTCATTCACAATAAATTTGTATTGCAACTACAAGTTTCGAAATGGCCCGCCTTCAAAGATCGTGTTAATGGGTACTACCTACTGTTAATTAGTACCGTGTTAATTAATTATCACGCCTAATTAACCTACCAAACTAATCACTTTTCAGAACCACCATAAGGAAGTTCGTTTGGAAAATGGGTTTTTGGTCGTGTTAACAGAATTTAGTTTCTTATCAAAACTTGAATGAAAACCACATGGGTAATCGATAACTACTTTATCTTCAAAATGTGTACCGTTTCCCACAGCCCGCGCGCGACGTAGTGCTTTGAGGAAATAGGCACTGCTCACCCTCTGCTGCCGCACATTCGAAACTTCGGCTCGATTTTTCTCAGTTTTGCCGACCCTTCACCGGATTGTCACTCCAGGGAGTACTCCCTTAGAATAGGGTTGTTGTACCCTTGAAAGCTTTTGCTGCTCGTACCACTGGAGCCGACATCACGGGCCCGTTTCGGCTACAGGACTACGTTTTTGTAGGCTAAATGGATATTATTCTACAACCGCTCGGTATCTTTATAATAAGGGAATAAAGCCATCCCTGTGTACATATTTTTGGCTAATTCAGCGATTGAAGGCTGTCTGATGCATTGCGAGCTCCAAAGGTTTTCGTTGTCGAACAGATGTGAAATTCGTAGGGATGTGGACAAACTTCCAGGCAAATCTGATCCCGTGATGCATTTCGATTAGAATCAAACCTGAATTCCTGTAAAGGAAGGAGTAAGAGGTGCTAGAAGACGTCCTCTTTGAGTAACGAGAAGTAGGTAAGATTATTTGAGTGATGTAGGATGAAGCAAACTTCTTATCGTAGGTATCTGGTAATGCTTATGAGGTACGAAGAAATCACTCAGTTGGGGCGTGGTCGCGAGGTACACCCCATATCCCGGTGATGAGGTGGGCGTGTCTTCGGTGCACTATCCGGGGAAAGCTACCGATAATATGCGGTTTTTTCATAGAAGTATTTTCCTTGAGAAAACTCTATGCTTGTATCGTTCTGCTGAACGGAAGAGTATCATTACATTGGGATCTCAGAAACACGAAGATACCCCACAAAAAAAGCAGTTCGCCATATTTGAATAAGCCGCAGCGCACGCCTTCCCTTATCTTGGGTTAACTGAGCGTTCGAATGCGATAGCCATACCCAAGGCTTTTTGCTAGATATTCTGTACGTTTTTCTTCCATATATCCAATCGTTAGCGTAACTAATTGGTATAGAAAGGCAGCGGAAGCTGGCCACTTCACCCTTACCTGCATTGCCGGACCGATGTGTGATGATATAGCTACATAATACTTTGAAAAAGTGTTGATCCTACTATAATGAAAACGTGCGACGTCCTGTCTGTCTGTCTGTCTCTGTCTAGTCTTCTGTCGTGCTGTCTGATCACTGTCCGGAATCGAACTATACCTGAAGAGCCGCAGTGGCTCAGGGGGCCCGGGGGAGCCTTGCGCCTGGTCAAGGTGGGATTGGGTAGGGCATGGCCGTCAAGATGTACGAACACATGTGAACTAGGCTAAGCCCGCCACCTGTGCGGCGGCGCTTGATTGCGCACAGTTGTGTGCATTAATGATAATCAAAAATTCGTAGGTCGGTTTCCAAGAAAAAGTCCCCTGAGAGCGGAGAAAAGTGCGCCAAACGATAGTGCAAATCAGTTCGTTGGACGAAAATAATGAGAGCACACCCTGATGGATGGCGCGGCAGCGTTCGCCGAAGTGGACGGTGCCGGAGGCGATGGAAAAACGCCTCGAACGTATCCGGAAAAACGCCGATGAAATGGGGAGTGAGCTGAAACTAAGGGCCGATCCGACTGGCCCTCCCTCACATTGAAAACTTCTCACAGGGATCCACTTCACACGCGGAAGGAGGATGCACAGCTGGTGCTGAAACCAGTAACCACGGCAGGCCTGGGCCGAAACCTGTATGTCAACCAATAATCACACACGTGTAAGCGTTTGGTGATCTTATCGATGGGCATTAGTCATAAGTATATATATCTGCATGCGAGGTGGAAGCCTGTCATGAATCTTCATTGAAAGTTTGCGAGTTAAATACACATAGCTGATGGATAAATTGCTTGATATTTGTCTATCTGTCTCGGCAGTTTACACTCGGCAATCTCGGAATCCAGAGGATCCAGGATATGTTTACCAAGGCATTGCGTGATTGTCGATCACTGACGTTATGATACTTTTTCACCTTTCGTCATTATCTTTCCACGTTACGGTTGACGTGATAGATGGGTGCTGTTCGGCTTGACAGGGGATATTGCGCTTTCTTCAGTTCCTCGTTGAAGAACAGGTGTCATTTTTGTAGATGCTGTAATACATTGTGAAGCTGCAAAATAGCAAAAGTGAGCCGTGAGCCACTTTAGTTACAAGCATTCACAGGTCTTTATAAAGTGGTTATCCCCACCAAGCCCCGAACTGCGCCGATGGACGGCTTATTGTTAGCCAAGAGGAACTTGTGTAACCTCACAATCTACGCGTTCTTATATTTTTTTTGAATTAAGCAAAAATGCTGCCCAGTGGGCCGTACTTCGTAGCGGCCTACTCACCCCCCCCACCCCCCCCTGGCATTGCCCCGAACCACCCCCCCAGGTTTCTCCTCTTCCATACCTTAGCTCATTTCTCTGTACAACGATCAGGGCGCCTAACGATAATTGCGGAACCCTTGCCTCTCCAACAAATTCGGTATCACAGTACGATGAGTCTTTACTGTAGAGTAACAACTGTTCCCTGCCCAGGAAAGTAGTCTCTCTGGGGACCCACTTTCCAGTGGCTACCACTTTCGGTCCAAGAACAAGAGTCGCTGTGAGGGTGCAACTTACTGGTATACCGTTAGTTACTCTATTAGTTCCTTTTCATCAGTGATAATCGAATTTAAGCATTCCTTACGAACACTGGAACAGTGAGGGGACTTACCCTTTGGAATTCAATGTTTTGCAGTTACCGTCGATAACTCGGTAATCAATAGGGTCGGAATGAGCCCGCCTCCTGCTGCCTTGCTCTACTGTTCAATGTAAACTTGCATCAGTAGCGGATTTATGAAAGAAAACAATCACCGTGGACGGAGAGGCAGCGGGTTGAAGTCACTTTAAAGTAATTTTGAAAAGCTGGCCCCGACTGATTGGCGCCGATATTGCCTACCAATTACCGTTTAAGCACTCATCCCGAAATGGACAGGCGGAAAATATTACATAGGGAACCCTGCACTATTCGCTCGAACAGGAATTTTGGCCCCTTTCCAGGGGTGTGCATCTATTTTCGAATAATGAGTGCGTTAAAGCGGATGGAGATCAAATACGGAATGTGCGGAGAAAATACTACCTTACTGATTCATGTTTCGCTTTTTCATTTTCTGGGAGAATTCTGAATGTTGGTTCCTCATTTGGCGGATTCTCAAAATTTTTCAGATTCAGCTCAGCTCAGAAACACATGAGTGCTCACGGTCGGTATCGCTTCTGCTTACCATTACCAATATGTTTTTCAACAAGAACTGAGATCATATTAGAAGGTTTCATAAGCCTTTGTTCGCCCAGGGATGACGGGGCGTGTCAAGGCGGATAGGTTTGGCGCGGCGTGTCAAGGCGGATAGGTTTGGCGCGGCGCCACCCCGTTTTTTCTTCTTACGGACTGTATTATACCGTTCTGATCAGTATTCCACGAATTGTTTTATAGTTTCAGCAACTGCTGGAGAAGGGATAGCAGCTGGCCAAACCCATTCTTATATCACGCCCCTTCATCCCCAGCGAACAAGGCTGTGTTCTGAATTGAAATGTCTGGAGATAAGCAGTTGGATAGTAGGGTACAGCAAGAATTCTAGCGTCGGGAGATGAGATGTCTCCAATCTCAAATGCGAGCGCTACGCATCTGCGAGTCTGTAAAGTATCGAGAGCTTATGGCCAGGGCAGAGAGGGTAGAGTTCTTCAGCCGCCTGGTGGCCCTTTTGGGGCCAGGTTCCGCAAATTGCAAGCACCTGCAGCCCTCTTAACAACATTCTATTCGGTAATAGGGGGGGGGGGAAGAGAAGACCACTCGCCAGTGCCTCCATATTCCTTTCTTAAGCCAAGGGTTACGCTTTGGTGGACACCACGCGGATAAAAAACGCTGGCATGTATTCTCCCCAGCTGAGTGGGGGCCGACTTCTAAGTGTGAAGTCCCTTCGCCAAATTACGACTGCAGTGCTCTCAATGCACGGCCGACCGGCGTGGTCGGGGTCGCGAAAGGGAACAACAGTTGAGTTTGCAGACCATCGTTTCCCATTACAGGTTTCTTGGACCCTGCGCAGGAGCGCTGTGGGATAAAAAGCACTTCTTAAGCTATGAGCCATGCTTAGGCCATCGAAAACGATTGCAAGATTGATCTTATCGCATTCCCTCCCCTTCCCCCACCCCAACAACCTTGTGGAATACCTTATGGGAGGAGTATAACAATACTGCAACAATTTACGCTATTTCAAAGCAGTCATGCCCACAAAAAGCTATTGAAACGGCTCGAATAGAGCTGCTCGTGATCCAGTGCAGCGCAGGCCTGGTAATATGCTTTGTTCCGCCTTCTCGAGGATCTCACGTTACATTTCTTTCTGACCACGCATTCAACTGATTTGTAACAAATGCACTGATGTTGTGCGGAGCTGCTATGCAATAGAAATGACCCCACCTGGTCAAACATTTACCAGTCATTACTGTGTTAATGAAATTCTTCAACACGTTCCCTAAAACCTACACCCTATATATGGAGAGGGCGTGGTTGCATGTTTCATTTGAACAAGGCGTAGGATGCGTATTTGTCGGTATGTTTTCATTAGGGGCAATTGCTATGTATTATATAGTTCTACAAATACATGGCTGGAGTTTCTACAAAACAGCGTTAAGAATGAAGTGTTCGCCGTTGACAATTTTTTCATTTTTTGGGATGGGCCACGCGTTTTACGTCCATTCAGAATCGTAGTGGTCTATTGGATGCGATGTAGCCTAGACAACGACTTGAGGGGCCAGCCGATACACAACTCAGAGTTCTTGTTCTCTCAGGAAAATCTTGCTACGCACTAGCCTCGGCGGAGACGGTATAAAGACATGCCTATGCGTGCGTTGGGATGATCTGGAACCCCCGCTACGTGCGCATTGGTTAAGCGTTTCATATGCCGCGTACCCAATTACCGCCTTTGGACCGCTTTATTTTCACCACACATGAGAATTTAGTTGCCAGTTATATCTGTTGAAGACGATAGAGAGATGATCAAAAGAGCAGGACGTGGGTAGCGAGGGCAGAGGGACGCGTTGGGAGACGTATTCTGCCTGCACCCGAATAGGTTAGTCAAACCTTCTGCTCAAGAGCACTCTATGTGCTTTCTCTCCTCCTGATCTCAGGTAGTACTTCCTATAATTTTTTTGAAAGTGAGCTAGAAGAACTAACGTGCAAGCAAAGGATGCCCAATTGGTACGAAAAACCTGCCTGCTCTTCTCACATAGGCTTTCACTACAAATTCAGGTGCACGAGAATTAGAAGAAAATCACTGCAAGAGATGGTATACTTCTCAATGTCTACAAAGAAGTAGTAAGGAAAGCGTAATTGCACAAAGGACGTAGCCGCTCTGGCGTCTGTTCCTCTCTTCTGCTGCTTAATCGTTTGCAGTTTCGCTCGTTTATCTGGACTCTCCCAACAATTTTTGAAAGAATCATCGTCTGTCACTCAGAATCAGCTGCTCCAATAAGGGTCTCACAAAGGGCATTTTCGACGATTTTTCTTCTGCTTTTCCTAGCACATACATTTTTGCTTTTACCCTGCTACTTCCAACATACGATCGCTAAATGTAGTCCATTCACATCGCAATGAGCTGGGTCTGCAAGAGCCAGACACTTGCCCCTCCGATGCCTACGAGGGTTCCTGGACTCGACGTGCAGAACTGCCCTGGGCCCTTCTACAAAAATCTTTTCCAATTTCTGAAGAGCTATGTCGCTCATGTGCCTGCGCCCACTCGTCTGGCTCATTGGTATGCAGCCTTTTGGATGTACTGCAAAGCAGAACAATGTTTTACTCATTCTTATAGGCCGCCGATCTCAATTCGGTGCTCCCTGAAAAAATTCGTAAGTGAGTTCTCAACCTCTTATCAAGGCATCGTAGTGACAACTGCGGCGCACGTGATCATAAACCTTTTAATGTCAGATTTTCTTATTTTGGAGGGTGAATATCTCTACGAATCAGTTACCATTTTTTACATTAGCGATAAAAAGTCGCCTGAAGATAGACGTATCGTGGGTTTCCGGACGGATATGTCCTGTGGGGCACTATCATTTGATAGAAGATACGTGGCGGCTGTTACTTTTCACGGGGGGTTAGACCCTTTCTCCTCCTGCTCAATGCCACCAGTCCAACTCTCAACGCGGCTTCTTTACAACTAGTTGTCGGGCGTCCCCGTCGAGACTCCCACTTTCACAGCGCATTCACCTCTCCTCACTATCATGATCCAGCCTGTTCCTCAATGTTTGCTTGTACTAGTATCGTATGAGATGGATCAGCTCATAGCAATAACATCTGTCAACTTCCTCGATCACAATTTATCCTCTTGGGTTGAAGTGTAAGAAAACACTGATCACGTCATGCTCGATCCTTCAGTTTCTTCAGGTCCTCACTAACATTTCTAGAATATAAGTATCAGTATTCTGTATCCTTCCTTCAGCTTGGAATCGCGCTTTTGTTGAATTTGTCGCATCGAATTTTCGTGGAACAACCAGTAATTTTCATGTGTAACCCTCACCAAAAATTGTTGTTTCAGATGGTCTGGTGCCGGTTACTGGGTCTGGCCACCCTGGTCACATTTGTGACATCAGCGGCACAAAAGACAGATGATCTGGAATGTATGTTCCTTGGCTATCCAGATCTGGAATATGACGGATTTGATAGAACAGAAGTAAGGGATTTTTAAAATTTCTGACCCTAAGGTTTAGCACCAATAATCTATTGCGCCATTCAGGTGTTGACAGAGAAGAACTTCAACAAGACTGTCTTTGCTGAAGATGCAAAGTCCGTCGTGTTCTTCAACGATGTCGAAGAAGACGATCCAGAATTGGACCAATACGAGTGTTTCATGCAGGTCAGCCTTTCCTCACCTCGGAAAGATTTTTCAAATTAACTCCCCCTCTTTCAGCTTTCCGCACAGATCATGACAAAACGCGGGTACAATTTCTTCACTGTGAATACTACAAAGGAAGTGAAGCTTAGGAAACAAGAGGGTAACTTTCACTGGTGTTAATTCATTCTGTGTTCTGCGTAGGAATCCCCAATGTCAGTCACACCTGTCATGATGTGGACGTGAAATCTGCAGCTGCTCGCTGACACTCAAACCCATCCACCCCCTTATTGATGGGGTTATGTAACTTTGAAAACTTGCACAGAACTGAAATAACACTGCTAACGCTGAAATTGAAACCTTCAGGCAACTTTTCGTTCGTCTCATGAAACAGCTATGAACGGCTGTTCCACAGTGTAAAAGGTTCCTTATAAAAACACACGACCGCCGCAGTGGAAAAGTGTTTTACAGTCAATTATGAAGCAGGCTAACCGCTGCAAAATATTATCGGCGTGAAGGCGTTCTGATTTTAGAAGTTAATAAATAAGTAAATAAACAAATATTTGGAAAATAGTCAATGCAAGATCTTCACGAAAGCAATAACAAAAATCACAAACAAGACTAAGAGTCTCCGCCTTAGCCGGGGCAGAGGTAGGGTTGGGAAGTACTTTCGCAACAGTACTACGTCAGATTTTGTCTTGCCACGTCTTTCGGATGTTCTGGAATTGTTGTACGTCATTTTCTTATTTCCAATTGATTTCCTGCACGAATTTTGTCGGAAACTACTCTAAAACTATACCAAACATAACTTGAAAAGAGCACGAAGATGCGCAGGTGGGACGTGGCATAATCGCACCGCCGCGTAAACGTCACCCTCAAATATGGGTCCTCAAGCGACTGCCGCACACGTGACATCAGTTGTAGCTAGAGTACAGCACCGGGAGGAGATACAGCGTGAAACGGGAAAAATAAGGAACGGGACAATACATATCTTCTATGGCGCGGACAAAAAAATTGCCAAATGTGACTCATTTCCCCTTCCGACCAAGTACGACCCAGATAGGGTCCTCCCAACAATATCCTACACTGATTGCTGCACCTCTGATGTGCAGAATCGTTTCCTCACGGTCAGAAAAATGCAGCAGAGCTCCGTTATTCTTGGAAATCAATTGCTTAGCTTTATTATTCCCCAAGCAGGGTCATTCATTCATATAGCATATTCTCGTGTTCTGATGGTTCAGTGAACTCTATCAAATTCCGTGTAAAATGTAAGGTCACATTACTTATGTCAACTGTTAAGAGGTAGATAAAGGCGAGGACACGATTCATGTTTACAAGGACGGCTTCAAGATCGAGTATCACGGTGTCCGCGATCCAGAAACGTTCGTTGGATGGATGATGGATGTGAGTTGCAAGTAGCTACGTTATAATAAATGCCAGCACAATCAGTAGGGCGGTCTTAAATGGGGCGGGATGAGTCCTCCTCCGGCTGGTAAGAATACCCGTAATGATCGGTTAGTGATCGAGTGAGGAACAAAACGACCGGTGGTGAAAAGGCCGGTGATAAGATGTAAGTGAACCCTAGACATTTCTTACCAATGCTTTTCCTGCAGGTCTTATCTGCGAAGATCCTTCAAGTCCTTGCTGCCGAGAAGGCTGAGTTCAGTCATCCCCAGCTGGTTCTCAGGCAGAAGCAGCGAAATGGAAAAGACCGCAGCGGAATGAAATAGACGAATGCAAGTGAAGGGGATGGAATCGCTATGCTATCGATGCTGTTCATACCCTTGAGTTGTTTACTCTGGAATGGGTAGCATTCGGGGCACATCCTTCGCGATCCCCAGCATGGGGTCGTATTTGGTAATTATTCAAGCAAGGGAATTTGCTACTCATAGTTCACTTCTTAAGATTCACGCGCTAGCAGTTATTACCGCTGAAGTCAGTCGAGGCGTGGTAGTGGCACATGGGTTTTGGCACGGCGCCAGCCCCTTCACCACCACTCAATGGACGCCGCGAGCCGCAACTATTGATGGAAAAAGATCACGCTGCGCCGAAAACTACCCGACTCTGAATTCTCTGTTAGGTCCCGATTGACATCAACGGCAACGACTCGATCTCCTCTAGTTGGCGACGCAGCAAAACTAGTACATCTGGATATCGTCCCAATCGATTGGGGCAGTGCCAAGAGGGCTCGGATGAGCCTGCGCAGGGCGTTTTCTGTCACTCGTTGTTTCTTCCTAAATTGATAAATAACCTATCATTAATATCAGAAAAGACAGCTGGGCTGGCTGGCAGCTTAGTCAAGGTATAAAGGTACGGAAAGGAATGGCGATGAGGCTCGGCAGTTAGGTCTTGTTCTTTGCTCCGAGTAGCAGGGAAACACCTCTTTTTTGCTAATTTTTCTATTTTATATGATTTCAGATCCCCGATGATCCGGTCACCATCATCAACGACGAGCACGATTTGGAAGAGTTTGAAGATCTTGAAGATGAAGTTGTAAGAATCATTGGATATTTCGAGCCCGGTTCTGCAGGTGAACAGTATTTTACATGTATCCCCTTCATAATTTTCTTCGAACAAACATTAATTAATTATTCTATTCTGTTATGTCTACTATGGGCTAATAACGACATTTTCGCCTTGCGGCAACGCATGTCCATGCTCCACGCGCGCGGCATTCGCACCAGCAATGTCGTTCAAAAGGCACTACTGTACAACTATTTAAAGGCACAGTTCGCGACCGCAAATTGCGGGAAACGGAACTCAAATAGGCACAAAAAAGTGCTAAGTATCTGATTAGCGGAGAAAAGCAGCAGAAAAAGCAGTCCGAAATGTTATAGAGAAAGATAACATAGTGGCTACTAGCTAGTAGCTAGCAGCCGGTGAGGGTCGGCATGGGCCTAAGGGGTGTCCATGGGCCTAATTAGCCAGCTTCTAGCGGAGTTCTTGCCGTTTTTCACATTTTGAAAGAAGCGCAGCCTCAAAAATCGCCTT
>MU914349.1:11850-22116 GCA_036418165.1 Cooperia oncophora
ACCCAAGATCTCCTCTATAAGCAGGAGCCGGCTGCCGCCATTCACCTTCATGTACACCAATGAAGTCATCTCCAGTCGCGGCCTGAGTGGAGAACGCCTTTGGAATTCACGGCCTTGCAAGATCCGGAGGAAGCTGAACAATTAGGCCCATGAGCCTCCCTTAAAGGCAGCGCCCGCGTTTGTTGTTTCCACGCCCTCTTTGGATATCGTAGCTCACCCTATGAGGATGGTGGACGTACTAGTTTCGCAACTCAAAAATGCGAGAGAATAGCGGCGCCCGCTCGTGAAGAGTCGGCCACCCCGCCCACCTGGCGACCACTACGCCCAACTTCATTTCTAATGGTTGCCTGATGGTGCGGTTGTTCCGCAACTAACTCTCTCCACTTCGAATGGTGAGAGTGAGGTGATAAGGGAAAACAGCTGATACCAACAAGTGAGAACTCGTGCGGCCGCGCCTTCTCTTCGCCTTAAGCACGTACAACCTCAGCTCGGCGTGGGGTCCTATATAGGGGCATATCCGATGATTTTTTTGCATTTTTCTTCACTAATGAACTACTCGCTACCTTGTTGTCACTGTCTGAGCCCCATAACTCATCAAATTGAACGCGGGCGCTGCCTTTAATACATTTCAACGCCCAGTGGCTACAAGCTACTAACTAGCAGCCCATCTACAAGCACTCTCCATTCCGAATGGTGAGAGCGAGGCGATAAAGGAAAACAGCTGATATCATCGTGATAACAACGAGCTAGAGATCGCGCAGACACGCCTTCTTTTACTGTGTGCACGTAGAAGCTGGGATCGTCAATGCATTCTGCAGAGGGCACTTCTCAATTTTCTTTTTTGATTTTTTTCTCCCCTATGCAGTAATCTAGTACCGTGTCTGTCGCATTTGAGCTCCATTACTCACCATCTTTGATCGCGAGCCCTGCCTTTGAAAGTGGAGTGCCTTCAAAGCGAAATCATCAATTAATTATTTAATCAAAATTTGAGACCGCGGAGGCCCATTTACTAGTGATTGGACTAGGAAGCAATGTCTTTCAGGAAGGCGCAAAACGGTTTAAGCCATAAAAGGATTCAGTTCCTACCTCACAGACAAGCATCGCACCGGATGCTCTACTGAGTGCGTCTAGAGCTTCATTCACGGGGATCCATGCCAAGGAGAGGAGAATTTTCAGCGGTAACGAAAGCTCTCTCATTCACATTGATTACCACCTTCACTTCATGGGAGAGGTTCCAAAACATGGTACATGGGTATTGCAGGCAGTCGCTCCCCATAGATGCACATTAACAAGGTCGAAACTTCCAGCTTCGAATCGCATGAATCAAGTTTACCCGTCCTAACCATAAGAGGCATCGTTCCTTGACCATACTCGTCCCAACTTTCAAGCTGCTTCTGCTATTCGAATGCTTAGATTGAAAGGTGGTGTCGAAAACTCTCGTTTTGTTGACTTTTCACTTCGATGAAGTGAGTAGAGACAAAAATCAAGTAACAGTAAAAAAATTCACCCACTGCCTGGTTTCTCATTTGCGCCTCTAACCGGAGCCATGAGTGTTCATCAAACCACCTCATTTTCGGTGTTTTCTACGTGTTTTCCTTCCCATTTTTTCGTAGCTGATAAGCCAACTAAAAAATCCATGATTGGACTCTACTACCCGCGCCTTACATACAGTAGCGGAATCTCTCTTCAGTGCTGCATCTCAGAGAGCGGCAAATCTGAATCAGTTCATCGTCGTATTTCATTAGAACTCGAGTGGGCGTGACTCCGTGTGAGGCTGCGGATAAGTACCCATCAAAAATTATGCAAGGGAAGAGGATTGCGATAATCCTGTGATGTCGCACGGATTTCAGGCTAGAGTTCCATGTTTTTCTGCAGGCAGTGTGTTTTTTTCCTCTCCTTGCATGCAAATATCGTTCAATCTAACTACTTTGGAATGCTTGATCTTCACTGGTATGTACCACACAATGCTAGTTCCCCAGTCAACCGAGAGCATTGGCCTTCCGCCTAGCTCTGATATTATTGTGGTTGCTTAGAAAATCGTTGAACTGGACTTCGGATCGTTCCCTTGATCATTGTTCTAAACAGAAACCGGATACGCATACTATGATTCCTTTGGTATTCGAACTGGTCTGTAGTAATATAGTCCTGCGCTGTTCGGCGACGGAGGGGTGGGGGTCGGCATTTTGCATCACTAGTTCCGGTTTACAAGTCTCACTCTGGTGAAACCTGTGAACTCTTGTGAAGCTGGAGCAAGCTCGTCAAGCCATCATGGTAAAACCTGTCAACTCGAGAAGAGGCTGTCTAGATGGGTCGACACGTCGATGGGAAGTATCAAAAGTGCAAAATGCCCCCCCCCGGTCGCCGAACTGTGCCGTATAGTTTACGATTTATTGGGTGGAGGGTGCAGAAAGGCGCCTTGAGGAGCTCCAGATTTGAATATACCACGCATATCCGCTGCGATTGAGTTGTTATATCCTTTTATTCAATTATATTCAATTAGGACGGTGGTTATGGCTCATTGTCAGCACATTCGAGCCTCAGCGAGGGCCGCAGAAGAACCGTTGAGGGCTATGTTGTTTGCACCTGGACCTAATATGGCGCGGTGCTGCAGTGTCACGTTGTATAGACTGGGAACACTGTGTCCCTCTGTGCGCGATGTCGTGCTTCTGGTGTTATGAACTACACCCCAAAACTTCGAGCACACTTGATTCATTACCCATTTCCACCCCAACTGATCCTTACAAGGGAGGTCGTTCAGGCCGTGGTGAGCTTTTTCAAAACGATTTGTTGCATGTTGTAGGGGTCCATACAAGGACCACACAGATGGGTTTCATTTTTGCTAAACGCTATTGGGAATGTCAAAAAAGGAATAAAAACAAATCGCTTAAAATACGCAAGTTTTATCATCTCATTCGCATCTGTTTCAGCTGTAAAGCAGAATACATAGAGTTTATAAAGTGTTCCTCAACTAGACATGAAAAACAATATTGAATAAGGTCGAAATTGAAGTGCTTTACTTTGCATACAGTGAGGTACACTGCAGTTTCTTTAGGGGTTTATGCAGCATCCCTTCGCGCTCGCAGTGGCCATTTAGCGCCACGCTGGCCCGCCGTAACCGCCGTAACCCAAGTTTCATGAGAGTTTTTCGATAGTATTTCGCGAGCGTAATAATTGAGTGAGGCCTATTTGTGAACCGTTCCCGCATGGAATGTGCCTTCAAATGGCGTATATCCGGGTCATACACATTATGGGGCATACAGGAATACAAGAAGCAAGAAATGTGAAAAATGCAAAAATGTGTCGGCAAGGGGATCCGATCCATAAACCCACCGACCGAGAGCCCGTCGCACTATCCACCACACCATCTGCCACTGCGACACTAGAGATACAGGACCTGTTGAAGAGATATGCGCAGATGACCGGAAAACTCCAATGCAGCTCACCGCATGCCAAGTAGACCATTTGGATTTTGACCTTATTTTGCGCTGTTTTTCATGCCTGCTCAAAGGATACCCTACATACTATACCCTGTCAACGCTACAGCTAGAACAGAGGCGAATAAGGTGGTTTAAAAAGCCCATTCTTTTCGAATTGTTTTTGACCTTTTTTGACATTCCCAGAACCGTTTAGCAAAAATGAACCCCATCGCTGTGGTCCTCGCATGGACCCCTACAACATGCAACAAACCGTTTTGAAAAAGCTCACCACGGCCTGAACGACCTCCCTTGTTAGCACAACTTACATTAGTGCGCCTATTGTACAAATGAGTAGTTCAGGTGGGGACAGTTTGGCGAGGGGGGGGGGGGCGGGGAGGGAGTTGGCACCTTGCACTTTTGCTACTTCCCGACGTGTCGACCCGTCTACAGAGCCTGCACTTGAGTTAACAGATTTACCATGCTGGCTTGACGAGCGTGGCCCAGCTTCACAAGACTTCACAGGTTTTACCAGAGAAAGATTGTAAACCGGAGCTAGTGAATAAATGAAATTGCAAAATGCCCCCTCCCGTCGCCGCCCAGGTGTGACCTTGTTGTACAGAAAGTGGTACATCCAGAATATTTGCTGACACCTTGCTACCACGATCACTGAGCCCATCCTCATCATCAAACATCACATTCCGTCCGCTCTCTAGGAGAATTGCTTCCCTTCCAAATGGTCTTATAACCTGACAGCCAGAAATTGACAGAGTAAGACAATCGCCTTTACCGCCCTTGACGCCTTTATCGGCACAGTATCCTCTGCTGGGACAGGCAACCAAATGAGCTCTGTAAGCTGTCTCAAAGAACTTGGACTTTCACTTAACGATCGAGTTCACCACATCTTACAGCAGTTGCTAGAAGTAACACAGTCAAAACTTTTACACCTTTGCACGAGGATCCCACACCTACGATTGAAAAAGGGGTTATGAGCAGAGCTGGGAGCTATAAATAATAAAATAAGGGAGACGGAAATGTTTGAGCCTCTGTCTATGCAAATATGTATCTGCTGGTGCACTTCCTGTCTCATTCGTGGTTTGTTTTTCCTTCCGGGAATAAATCGCATATCACGGGAGGTGCCTTAGTGCATAACAAACATTTATAAAGCGCCAACTTCATTCGTCTTGCTTTGAGCGTGTCATAGTGCATTTCTTTGGAGCACGTGTTACCTACAACACATCACAAAGATGGGAGGGACTTAACTTCCTACTTTACTTGAACATGGTGTAGGATGCGCTTTTCGTAGGATACTTCTGTTTGCGACAACTGTCATCCTTTCTTGGCCTGGACAAAGACATCATTACAACTGTCCTAAAACGTAAATTTCCCATGAGAAGGGCGATCGCCGTCACGGTTCAAATGAAGAACTAGCTGCGTCCCTCCCCATATCCATGGTAGAGAGTGTTCTACAACTTACCAGCACTTCTTTATCTTTACCTTGAAAATCTATGACCTCGATCGAATTACACACGAGCTACATTCGAATCCGTGAGACGTGGAAGGCATACAAGCGTACTTCAACTGAACACGCAAGGGGGGGGGGAGGGCAGGCTTCGGGTGAGATGTTTTCATGACACAACGATATCTCTGCCTAACACTGAACAAGATGACAATGATCTCAAAATTAAATGCCCTGCGAGCAACCCATTCTATGCCATGTTCGAATGCCACGCCTTCTCCGTCTCAGGGATAAGGAGTGTGGTTGAGCTTGTTTTTATGGTTGATGTTATTATTGGCAAAGGTTGGTTCTGGTTGTCAGCCGAGTTTTCCCACCTACACTTCTTCAAGGTCTTTTTTCGGAATTTTTTGCGACCTCTTGTAATCAAGAAGGATTCAATTATTACGAACGCCGGGGACGTCCATCGGATGCCTTTAAATCGGACAACGTGACCGGCCAATCCAATCCACTTCCATATAATCACACCAGTTCGCCTCCAAACATCATGAGTACAAGCTTACATTTCAGGAGTTCTGCGCTCGCGCCTTTTCACAAGACCTCTCATTTGCTGGGATAGTGATTGTAGACAGCCGCGGGCGCTAGCGGCCAGAAGAAGAATTATCAGTTCTTCTCATTCAAAAACGTGAAAGGTTTTATTCTGTTAAAAACTTCTTCCTTAACGGTTAGTTACTACATAATACAGTTCCGACGAAGTTATCGTCGCACTAGCCACTAAACGGTGCGTTTAGATGAGCAAACAGCTGTGGGCACTATTCAATGGCAAGCGCGCAGCTGGAGTACTGGCTATCAGATTTGCGACCAGATACGAAAAGACTCATGAACCGTCCAGCTTTTGCCGAAAGACTGCCGAACTATACGATTACCCAAGCCCTTGTACGGTGATACGCAATGGTGACTTTTTTAAGGTTGAGTGCTGCCCTCCGCTTGTCGATCTGTCGTCAGAGAACAGGCAGTACATATAGGCAGACGGTTTTTTTGTCAGAGCCCGTTTAAAAGTCTACAACTCAGGGATCCCATTACCATGATGATGATCCGCTTGAGCCCACCTAACTCCTCACTGCATAATACGGCTTCGGATGAATGCAGATGAACAGCTCCTCATCTGCATTCATCCAAAGCCGATGCTTGTGAGCTTGGGATCGAAGTCCTACCCATTTATGAGTCGCTACCAGGGACTGGCCTTTCATAGGCGGTGATGATGTTCGCACGTTAGAGAAATGTTTGCTTTCGCTCCGGGCACCAAAAGTGGTCTTGGAATAGTGCCTTCTGTATAACAATGAGCCTATATGCGAACACTTTTCCTAATCATTCCGACCATTTTTCGGTCGCATCTCCAGTCTTACGGTTGCACAGGGAAGCCGGTCTCGCCAAGGAATTCCAGTAATGCGTCCAGCCTGTATGCTCGCCATCGAGCTCTGATTTCGTTCTTTTTTTCCGGTGCAAAATGACCCTCTTGCACGCAAGAAAGTGGGAAATTTCATGGAAAAGAAGTTTGGCCCTCCTTTTTTTTCTCCCCAGATTATTTTCACGTTCTTCTTCAATTGAATTTTCACAGCCATCCTCTGGAAGACGCAACCACTATATCCCTGATTTCTTTACTGTATTGTTTTACTGATATTCGTACTGTCGTATCCAGCCCTGTGGTGGGTACCTCTTACGTGCAACCTTCAGCATTTCGCCGGACACACGAGCTACTTTAGTAGCTCACTTTTCTTGTATGACGCTTGATTTAATAATCCTGCGCTGATTTTGATCACTCAGACTTCTTTTCATCTTCTCGACATTTTCATCGGCCAGGTTGACGAAGGTCGACAAATGCATTGTTAAATAAACCAGCTTTATACATAGAAGCCCGCGGCCTCAGCCTTTTTGCTTTCCTATCAGTCCTCTATATACGCTCGAAATCCCTGAGATGTTGTAGGCGTGGCTGCGTAGTTCAACTTTTCGTGAGGGTGGCTGTGCTTTCGGAGAGATATTTTGGCGTCTCTGTCCTTCACAGAACAAGATATCAGTTGTCCTGAACTGAAACACCCGACGGGTAACCCATACTACGCCACGTTCACATGCCACTGGCTACTCCGTCTTTGGGATAAGTACTAAGTTGAAATGAGAGCAAAGCAAGCTACCAGCTGCACCTGCTAAGATGACCTTCCTGTTAGCCTGAACCTTCCTAGCTATATATAACAGTGACTTCCTCGACTATTTCGCTTTTAATGTTGACTCCCCTTTCTAAAGTAGACTTACTTGATCCTCAAGTCAAAGAAACCGTTCGTGATGCTATCATCAGGAGCGTTTCTTAATGCTGACCTCAAAACTATTCTCAAGATCTGCGAAGCAATCCCCAAACAAAATAGAAAAAAATTTTCCTTCTACATTTAAAAAACAATCGGTCGCCACATCTGATTCTCATTGGACTTAATTCTTTGAGCATCTCGATCGACATTCTATGAAGCCTGAATTGTGTGAGGTTGAATGGATGATGGAACCAAAACTAACAATTATCGCACTTTACTCGGCTCGCGCTTCGGCTTAATAGGTTTCGCCGGGGCCTTCGAAGCTGGAGATAAGTATGATCTGACCGCTTAATGACATTTTAGACTCCAGAACAGTTCATTATGAACCAAAGACGTCTAGGGAGATCGCGTAGCTCAGAAGCACAATTCTACTGATCTTCTGAACATAAAGATAATTTGCGTTCCGACTACCGTCAAATGACTCACAATGGATGGCTTCAGACTACGTAGTCCTCGAACCGCACTCGATGGCCCGAACAATCGGCCCGAACAGCGTGAGCACGTTTGCAGTGACTAGGCATCCATCTTCACTTTTATTTTGGGATGATGTCTGTAGCTAATCCAAAGGCCCTTCAGGTTTTACGCGCGGACCTCTAAGGTTTATCGCATAAACGTCATAGAGTGACTTGGAAGTTCGTTCCTTGGCTGCCATGCATTCTGTGACCATCCAGGAGGTCTTGAGCTCGGACAATCTAAGAGTTCCTCAGAGCAAAGGATTCGCCCAGTCTGGCCAATACATTCATACTCGCAGGGTGTGCATGAGATAAGCTAGATCAGATTCGATGTCATGCACTCAACCCTTCTCACAAGCTCGTGAGGAGATATGACTCACTAAGGGAGAAGGAGGGACATTAGCGGTCGTACCAAAAGCAGGCCCACTCCTGCTTCATGTTCGCGGGGGCAATCTCGACCACGTGAAGTATTTGTCAGCACGAGCAGCATATAGAGTCAGATGCTACATCTGGGTTTCTAATACCATTTCTCCCACGAAATCCTTGTTCATACTGAACTTATGCATTAAGAAAGGGTACTAATTCTCCCCAAGCACTTCACGCGTAAGATCCTATATTATCAGACTGACTATTGACCAGTCTGGAACACATGTCCATTTCTTCTCCGTTGAGCAGGCCATGAACCAGTCTCAGAAATCGGATCGGCAATCCAGTGACGAATCTTCTGTATTGGACATGCAGGGTATGGTAAACTAGATTTAATCACCTCCTAGAACTGGCGTTAATCACCTCGCTTCAGTCTTCTGAATTACCTGTAGTGCTGCATGGATCTGAGAATCGAACTATCTGGTAACTCACTGTCTGGCGGTAGACAGCCGCACATGTTTACAGATGTAAAGGTTTCTTCGTGAGATATGTTGGTGTAGAGCTGCGTGACGTCTAATGACTCTATCACGTGGCTCCTTCTTCCTTTCTTCATTCACAAGGGATGAAAACCCAGAGGTTCACCTCAGGATTGCCAAGTCTTTGCTCTGCAGACATTCTCTACCCAAAAAAACTGGCTCGGCCTAGGTTAATTTCAGCAGGATCAATCACCCACTTCTAAGACTCTTTAGTTCTAGGACAACTCTTGGTTACGGGACAATTGTCTTCCCTTCCTGCTTCTCTGTTTTCACTTAGTCCAGCCTTTGGTTTTGTGATTTTTATTTTCTTTCTGTTTCTACAACCTTTATTTTATCGCGCGTCGCTTGTCGGACTCGCTTTTCACAAGCTCCCATTGGAATGTAACAAATGAATAAATCAGCGCCAGGAAAGCATCTGATTGTAAAGGGCCATCACTAAAGACCACTTTGACTTGGTCAATCCTAAGTTAGTAATTCAATTCACAAAGAATCGAGGATACTCGCCAACTAAGTTGCTTACCCTCCTTATCCCTGGAAGGAGTAGGCGTGGCATTTTAAATAATATGAGACAGAGTGTGTCACTCGTAGGATATGTACTTAGATTTGGAGCAACTGCAGCACTGTTCTGTTCTGAACAAAACAATTGTCCCGAAATCAGAATATCTCACGAAAAGCTCAGCCGGCGCCTTGTTCCGTAAGAGTGCGGAGCCATTACCGCATCTCAAGGATTTCGAGTGTGGATTGAAATACTTCGGAAACAGTGTACGTGAAACACCTGGGGGGTGTACTTTTCCGCTGGGGAGGGGGGTTTTATTTGGTACCTTGCGGAAGAGGAGTGGTTGTGCGTTTGAAGAGAAATTTGCTGCGTTGGGAAAATTTTTTCCGCTGTTGTCTGGTTGTTGACTTTTCGAGTGATTTTTCCTGTTTCATGTGTACTATATATATACCCCCTCCCCCCCCCTGCTCGACGGAAAATTTTTGGGTGAAAAACTGGAAAATGTGGGAATTGGTAGGTAGGTGTTGGGGAAGGGGGGTCCTACTTGCACCCTCTCTCGGAGGGGGGGTTCCACCCATTTCACACATCACGAAGCTGTACTCTGTTCAAAAATAAACCTCAAAATCGCTTCATTCCTGGAAAACTTCTGTTTGTTACGCTACGAGTGCCCCTAGGTAGTTGCACTTTTCAGCCTCAATTTTCACTTTTTCACTCAAACTCATTTTCAATGTTGACACAAAATGCAATTTTGCCGGTCAGTTTCCTTTCATCTCGTCATTTCATCTTTTTTTGTGCTCCGTCCTAAAAAGTTTCCGCCTACCTTATTCAGAACCTAACACTTCGTCTCATCTGCTTTCTCACATGCACCGCTAGTCTGGTGTCAGATTGCATTCATTCGATACGCCTGGCGCCTTCCACCTCAAACAAAAGCTTTGAATTTCTACGAACTTTCGAAGGCTTTTGAAAACAGATGTTCCGTTCACATGGAGCGCCCACTCGGCGACGATAGATGCTGAAGATGTATCTGTGCCTTCACACTTTCTCCTTCTTTCTTTTCGTGCCACTTTATTCATATCGTGAAAGTTTCCATGAAGATAGTCGATTAGATAGGCAGGACTTGCGCTTGTTACTGCGATTTGCTGCATGAGCGCTATGTTTTCTAGCTGAGCTCCCTAATTCTCATCTTATCA
>MU914350.1:2718-21100 GCA_036418165.1 Cooperia oncophora
GCTTTGTTGTGTCGTGCATGTTTTCATGATTTCCCCGTCACCATTCATTGAATGCACATCTGGGGCCTGACACGCTGACCTTGGGGCTATTTTTTTGCTTATCAATGATCACCATTAGTCGCTGTTTCGATTGTGTTCCTTCTTACAAGTTGCATGTCATACATGGTTGTCGAACGACGAGTTTTATTTTGAATCCTAAGACAAAATTGTAGGTAATGCGAGGCTGTTGTTCAGCCTCATATTGCATGAGGCTGAAACAGCCTATTATTGCCTGGATTTTAGAGCAGAGTCCGCCTTTCGAAAATCCAGATTCCATTTCAGGAAGCCATTTGTGGTGAACATGCATCTGGTTGTCAGTTAGAGCAGGAGGGGGGGGTCGTATCTGGACCCTCTTCGAGGGGGGGGGTCGTACTCACACCGCCATTTCGCACATCCCCATGCTGTACCCTGCAGCGATTTGTACATAACCCGTTCTAAAGTATCCAAGTTATCTAAAGATATCCTGAAGATATCCGTAAACCATTCCTGAGATATCCGAGCATTCTGCGTTCTTGTTGGACAAAAAGAAGCTTTTTATCTGAGGAATCTGTCATTTTTGTTTTCCTTTTTCCTCTAATGGAGCCTGCTAGCGGTGTCAACCAATACCCGTTGACACGGAAGGTGTGCTCAGCATGCATTTTCTCGTCGGGGAATTCAATGCACTCGTGGCAGGCCGTTGGCGACAGCTATTGTTCTTCCTTGACAGCCGCTTCTATCAAAAAAGCAGCTGAGCTTCATACCGTTAGTGGTTCGCTAACCACACCGGGTCTACTGCGAAACAGCTGAGGTGTCGCGAAATGCAGGTCTTCTGAATAGCAAAGTAGATCTTCTCTGCTATCTGTGATTCTTCTTTATCTTGAGGAGACACTCGACAGTCTACCTCTGCTTGAGAGTGTGTTTAGAGAGAGTCTCTGACAAGAAAATATCAGGTTCTCAGGATGCTGTTCTTATAACAGCAGAGCTCATATGCATACCATTCACCACGCTCTAAGAATGGATACCAGAGGACAACTGAAGGGTCAGGTGCAAAACTGACAGAATTTCTGTCTGGAAACAATGTTCAGTCGAGTGCACGCAACACATCTGGATAGCAATGTGTATACCATCAAAGAAGTAGACAACTTTTGGTAGCTGCTACGCAATTTAGCCTCTGACTATCTTGTTGCCCGGATGACGCAGTATGGATTCAGGACAAAATGCGCGGTCACCCGCGAGGCACGAAGGACCTGCGAGGTGCATTCTTGGCATGTCTGTGGCTAACAGGTCACCTGCACTTGAAGCATATCAGTTTCAACGTCCGAGCATGCGCCGAGATGGGGATCCAGAACCGTGGGATACGCCAACTCCCCCATACTTCGCTGAAATACGCTGCACCCGCCACCATATCCCAATCGTTTCTATACCGGCTGGACATCCGCGCAACGAGTGCTACGCGTGTCGCTCCAGGCTCTTTGCCAGTTTTTCAATTATTGTAGCAATAGCTTGCTCTTCGAGGCAGCGTTCATACTTCACGACAGCAGCAGCGATCGCGAAGTGTGAACGTTGGTGCGAAGGAATGCTTCTGCATTCTTCCTCCTGCGCTTTCGAGGAAGAATGCAGAAGCATTATAGTTGCGGCTAAATTATAGCCCTCGTCACTTGAGCAACGCCTCAGTTGTCATCGGTTTGCATTATTATCAAATTAGTTAGCGTTCATACTTCGCGACAGCAGCGATGATCGCGGCGATCGCGGCGACGCGCGATCGTCGGTACGTGGCAGAGCGCGCCCCAACGCTATTATGGACTGCTCGCTTGATAAATAAGGAAATCCAACTTGTGAGACCTTCTTTTCTCTTAATAATGGCTACTAACTGATAACTTACGACTTTCTATACATAAGCGGATCTGGAATATGAGGTAAGGAGGTTTCACTTCTTTTTAGGTCGGGATAAGGCCAACTCCATTTCCTGGGTGAGCTTCTTTTTTTTCTTTTGTTTTTATTGTTTCAATTTATGCAAGCGCCTTAAAATTCCTATCGTCTGAACTGTTCCAACTTCCAAAACATTTATAGTTTACAAGTCGAGTTCAAACAACGAAGAAAAAGAAACAGAAGAAACTCACCTAGGAACCAAAACACTAATCATTTTACGCAACATCAACAGGTGAAAACTTTATAACCTCATGTATAAGCTCGACGAATGAAAAAGAAACAATAAAAACCTACCCTAAATGAAGCTCTCACGCTTTTTGCTCATTTCTATCCTGAATCAAGAAAGAAAATAGAAAACAAAAGCCATTAAGTTGGGTTCACCTTTCTTTGTGTCAAACCAAGCTTCAGTATTTAATGCAGAAAATTGCAGTTAAAGGAAGAAAAGCATGAAATTGAGTCGCTGCTTCCTAAAGCCTTCAAAGCGCAAGTAATAGCGTTGGGGCACGCTCTGTCATGTACGACAATGGCAGAGGTCGCCGAGGTGGCCGCGATCGTCGCTACTGTCGCGAAGTATGCACGCTGCCTAATTTGATAATAATGTAAACCGATGACAACTGAGGCGTTGTTGATGCTTCAAAGTCTGAAGTGAGGAGGGCTATAATTTAGCCGCAATTATACTGCTTCTGCATTTTTCCTCGAAAGCCAGCATTCTCACCAAACATGGGATTAGAATCGGCCAATGCGTCCCCTTCGTAGATTTGACCATTTTGGCTCTGGAGCTAGAATAGCGTCCAGTTGCCAGAATTCACGCAATTTACATCAGTTTACTTCATTTACATTTTTTGCAAGCATTCTCTTTACATATCATCATCTCAGACTTCCAGCAAGGCTACTTCCTTTATTCACAGGAAGAGTTAAACTCGAATAAAACGCTGTAATGTCCCAATAAAAGTGTTTACTTTAACTCCTAAGCAACCGTATGGCACAGCAACAGATGGAAATGACGGGGTATATGGGGACTATTTGCTTTCTTCTAAATACGTTGTGCTACCTAAGCTAATTAGGAATCCTCAGCACTTTTAGGACACTTTTAGCTCCCACTGGTGAGAGAGCATGTGAGGATTTACACTGCACGGGATGGCTCTAACGCACGTACTGCTGTTTTCCTGGAATGAGCGCACGGAACCACAGTTCGAGTGACCCTTTGTGTTCAAATTGCGTTGGAGCCCATTTGCCCCGACCCCCGTGAGCAAAGCAACTCTCTTCGACTCCTCAAAGATTGACTATAAGAGAAAGGGAAATCGCAATAGCAAAGAGTCTAATATGAGTTTTGAAAGTACCGAAATGTTTATAAAGATTGTCTGATTCAGAGAGCTATTTAGCACTGGGGATTTCTAGGAATTTTAAAGACTAGATGCGAAAATTTTCACTCTGAACGATGATAACTGTATTACAGCGCTACATTTAGCAATTACAAGTGCAGTATTGGAATAATAAGGCTCCCTCTTGCCAAAAACCACTGAATTAGTTTTTGAATTCTCTGGGGCTGCGTTGGGAATTCATTGGGGAGAACCCCGAGCAGCACGAAAAGCCGTTTCCTTCACACCATTCAAGTGGGCGTACTTGAACAGTCTAGAATACATCTAAAACGAACCTTTCGTGGAACAGAATTGTGCAATTGAGGGTTTAGCACCCTTCAGTTTCATCTCTGATGCGCTATGCATTAGCCTCCCTTGCATAGGAGGTGGGATAGTGCCACTTCCACGTGATGTGCAGGAGATCCATGGCCTTCGTTTAGTCATTATGTGCTTACAAACTCATGTCTCAATACTGTGAATTGGTCATTTTGATTTTTTGTAGTATTACTGACACCTTTGCGCTGTTCGGTGTTAAGTGCCTCTCTCATTACTGATCCTTCACCTCAGCGGTCGAACACCCACCCCCCCCCTAGATCGAGGAATCGGCAAGTTGGTGTGTCCTGAGAGCCAATGGAGAAGACTAAGGCCTTCTAACCGAGCGGCGCACCTCGCGACCGTGCAGGGTTGTCAAGAGGATGAAACAGATTGAACGATGATTGATTGATTGCATTCACTTAGTATTTCCGATGTTTTTTTTCGCCATGTAAATTCAATTGAATTTTTCACTAAAAAAAACTGTCAGTTTAGTCGATTTATTCGTGGTGGTTTGAACCATACAAATCAGTCGTCGCGCGCTTATATGCGCACGAGATTTTAATTTTGACTGGTGACGAATATCCAATTTGAAGCTAAAGACAAAACAGCTGTAGGCTAAAGTCAAAACATGTATAGAAGATGACTAAGCTATGGAAGGAAATTGAATGGTAGTTGAGATATGACTAATATGAAATTATGGTAAATGAGAAATGAAATTATTTGGGAATTTTGTTGGCCAGATGAAGTCAGAGACGGCGGGCGTATATCATCGTTTCCCGGACCTGCAGACCATCTAAGGGCACGTGCGAAACATTAACTGAGCAACTTTTCCGAATCATCCCTCTGAAATTCATTAAAAGAAACTCTTATGAAGGATCATAACCACGAAGATACCATGTGAAACCAAATGAAGTGAAAATGTATTGCAGACGCCGCATAATGTCCATTGAATGTTTCTAGTTCTTCTGTATTTTTATGTGAACTGTACATTGTTTCAGTGGTGGAAAAATCCCTGGACGCCACCAAAGGTACTTTTCCAATATTTGATTGTGGTTTCATTCTTTTTGTGTGTGTATAGGAATGAGAACCGGTACACACAATTTTCATCCGTCTTTTGACCTGCGTCTACAACGAATTCCCATCGTTCCACAGAAACCCCTCGGACTGCCGCTCTTTCGACTTTTCCTGTTCCCGTGAAGTTCGCTGGGCAAAGCAGACTTTTAGCCTGAAGTAAAGGCAACGGTCAAACCTCGCAGCTGGCCGAAGATTCACGAGGAGATGGTAGAAGCCCACCGTATCATAGCAAGTACCACTGCCGCCGTTGCGATGTATCTATATTAGGTTGTCCGGAAGTTCTCAGCGTTTTGGGTGTTTCACTTTAAACGATCGTAACTTTTTAATACTCATCGGATTTAATCGAAATAGGCACCATTCGAATCAGCACACTTTTGCCAACGTGATACTAGTCGACATCCCATCACAAAGAAAAAAACTTGTCGAGAATCCACGAATCCACGTAAGGCTTTTTTTGCCTGTCCCTGATTGGTGACAGTATTTCAGCCAAGGGATTTCTGAAAAGTCAAAATATAGTCTGTTGGAAAATCTGGAAATATGTGGGTGTGGTAGAGCTTCAACCCCCAATTCCGTTCATTTTTGATATGGTCTTGGAAACGCTGTGGGCGGGCGTTGTCATGCAGAAGAATCGGACCCTTTCTGTTGACAAGTGCTGGCTGCAGCTGACGCAATTTTCGGTACATTTCGTCGATTTCTTCACAGTAGGACTCTGCTGTGATGGTTTGGCTGGTGACAAAAAGTGTAGTGCATCGCACCAGCTGATGACCACCATACTGGACCATTACCTTTTTCGTGAACGATTCAGGCTTTGAAATGCCTTGGGTAGGCTCTCGCATCCAAACCACGCCAGGAACGGCCTGTATCCATACGTTGATCCATTTCATCCACAGGTGACCAATTTCGGCCAAAACGGGTCGTTCTGTTACGCAAAAGCATTGCAGATGAATAACCTCGAAATCTGCAATTTCTGACTCAACTCAAATTGTGGGCATCCCACTTATCAGTTTTTCACCTTCCCAATGCTTTCAAAACCATCCTGCCAACAGTGTATTTGCCAAAGTCCAGCTTTTCTCACCCCCTCGAACTGTTGGCGATGCGTCTCTTTGAGCCTCTACGACTGCCTTTCAAAATCCTCTTCAGTATGCCCAGGTCGACCGCACAGTCATCTTCAAGGCTGAAATCTCCAGAACGAAATTTTTTCGAACCATTTTCGCACGGTGCTTTCTCCAGTAGTATTGGGCCCCCACACCTGGTTAATTTGTCGAGCTGTCTCGACTGCGGATTGACCCAATTTATAGTTGAAGAAGAAAATCGTTCGAAGTTGCTCTTTTGACATGCTTGAAACTTTGGAAAGTGGTTTATCAAGCAGTGTGAAACGCAAGTATCCATCAGAACTACGCATAAATTCTCTACACGGTATTGCTACTGAGGAAGCAGCGAATGAGTTTTTGATCAGCAGTGAATGCACAAAAAATAGGTGCGCAAAACGCTAAGAACTTTCCGGACAACCTAATATAAGACAGCAGATCTCAATATGTAATTGGCACAGGTGGCATTACTACATGGCATTCCCTTCATCCTGTCAGAAAACTTGCTCGTAATTAGCCAAAGTCCAAGCGAGACTGGCACGCTCGAGACACTATTGAACTCTTTGAGTCGCACCATTCGGAGTCTCCTTGCAATAATGCTACCTTTCGCGCCAACTACACCGCCGGTGGGTGACATCTATCCTTCTCCAAAAGCGAGACCCCACCAATGTGATTGCACTAATCAGACCGTGACCGCAACTTCGTCCCTTTGCTTCCAACCTTTTGTGACGAGTTTGCGCGAATACATTCGTTGAACCGATCTTCGTTTTCTTGGGAGAAATGTCGTCGAGTACTGATATTTGTTAGTATGTCTATCCAGTTGCCAGCAGACAGACGAGGATAGTTTCGTCCTAACCACAGATTCTATAATTGGCTTCAAGCCTTTTAACTGATTTCTTAATCAGTAGTAAACTTACTGGAAGTTTTTGGACACATCCCGGTACTTCAGCACATGTTGAGTATCTTTCACAGAGATAGAATTTTCGCTGATCTGGAAGTAAGAAGTAAGATAACTACATTGACCACATGGAAGTGCGCAAGGCACATTTACGGAGCTGGAGCCAGATTTCCAGATGGGAAATGCCAACAAACAGAAACCATCAGAGTTCAATCCACTTCAGGACAACTTGATGCGCACTTCACGAGCGGTGGGGTATGATCTCTGGTTGCTTGTCACCTACAAATTGGATTCCAGACGCGCTCCGAGGTGGGCTGAGTCTCTTCAATCGGTTGCACACTCTTAGAGGCTGTTCAGTTTTCGCGGCTCCCTGTAGCTGTCATTACCCGGAACAGCGCTCCACATAATCTCGGCTTGGAGGCACCCATAGTGTGTCCCACGTATCTCCGGCCTAAATATCAGCGCCAAATCGCTTGAAAATTAATGTTTAGATAGAACATATGCGTAGCCTGCTCTGAATAATGCCAGTCATAGGAAATGTTTGTATTTCGGCAGAAAAAAATATTCTCCTCAAAGCTGCTGAATTAGCAATGCAGAAACGTTTCCGAGGTCTACAGAGAGCAAATACAGGAAAGAGTTTCCTAAAAAAATGCAGAGCATCAGGCTCAGCAGCTTCTTGAATCCGGGTCATGATGGTATTAGTTCCCTTACTTGCCACTTAAACAAGAGCAATTGAAAAATTCTAATAATTGAAAGCCGCCCCCAACGCCCAAAGCAACTAGGTAAACTTAATGTCTAGTCGTTATCACCGAAGTCAGTTGGGGCGTGAGTTTTGTGCGCCTGCCTTTTTCCAGCACTCGTTTAGCGCCCTAAGCGACAAGGACCGAGGGAAAACGGGCTGTGTTGCGCGCCAACACAGCCCACGCCTGCACTGACTTAGGGATAACGATTGTACACTATCGGGAGATAACATGAGAAAGCAGTGCTATAACCGACATCAAAATGAAGTTCGTGTGAAAAGTGGCAGCTGTGGCTCCCACAATGTCCGTGGTGGGTTTCAGAACGCAGTCTCTCTCATCAAAATATTTTGTTGTTGGGAAGCACTGCAGAAAGTTCGACCAGCTTAGCTCAATCTGTGAGAGCCCGCAGCTCCATGCCCGAAGCAATGCACACAGGCATTGAATTTTGAGAATGTGTGATTTTCATAACGTTCATTTGAGATTTTTCAGCCGCCAACGGTAACTATTATTTGTTCTGTAATCTATACATGCAACAATGTGATCTATACTTGCAACAACTATTCGTGCTTCAGAAGCGCCCCCCGAAAGAGTTCAAAGATGTAAGCATTCGCGGAACTTTTGATTACATAATTCTTCTGTAGGTGAAAATGGTATTTAAATGTAAGTTATTACTTGTTAGAAATCTCAACCATTAGTCGTGATCAAACCAACGTAGCTGTCGCGACGCGGGTCCCTTGCTGCGGTGGTTCCTGTAGGGAGGTGCGCGTCGTGTTGGGTCCTTTGGTGAAAAGGGGGTCTGCCTGTTATCAACCTTGTGCCACGCGGCACGCCTGCGGTCCTCATCCCCTTGGTCTCGATGCCTTCTGCGCCCGCTTGTGGTTCCCAAGACTTAGGCTTCTGCGGTCCTGCTAGTCCCAAACTTCAGAGTACTATAAGACGTCGACTTTCATATGAACCAGCTGCGGACATCGTAACGGGGCCAATCAATAAATCGAAAAGGACTATCAACCAAATGCGATAACACATCAAGTGCAAATGAGCAATACATCAATCGTAAGTAAAGACGTGTTTGAACACGTGAAATGTAGAAAAAGGAAAAGAAAAAGGTTATTTATCACTAATTTAACAACGAAAAACACCTATCAAGGCTAAAATACCTACGTGCCGGCTCCCTGCGTTAAGACGGGGCCATGGAGGCTCTCCAGCTACCTGCGGTCCTGATCTTCTCCAATCCACTTGCGATATTCCTCGGACGAAGGACGGCGGGAGATGCGCAAGACATAGTTGCCCCAGGGTGGCATGACGTGGGACGGTAGGTCGAGCATAGGCAAGGACGAGCCTCAGGCTCGTGGGTAAGAGGAAAGGGGGGACGGACGACGGCTGCAATAGGCAGACGGACGACTGCGACGTAGAGACGGACGACAGCAACTCCACTCCGTAACTCCAGCCCGAAAAAACTGCTCGTGGGCCCAAAAATGGGGAGTTGCGTCGAATGGTCAGCGAAGAGACAGCTGCGCGGCGAGACCCCAGTGCGGCCTGCGAAAACGGTCCTTTAAACATGGCAGTTGTTGACAGTTGCGCGTGCGGTACTGCGCAATGGACGTAACGGCGGACCGATGCGAAGAAGTCGTGCAGGAGTCACGACACTGGGGGCGGCGAAAGGACGAAGCCGCTCGCGCTGCAGGAGTGGAGAGCTTCCCTTACCTAATTGTATGTACAAACCCGTCAAAATCGAAGCCTACCCGTGGGGCCTAAGTCGACGTGCGTCCCTGGGTCCATCGCACGCTTGCAGGCTAGCCGGGGGAGGGAGCGTGCGCTTGCGACGACCGGGTCAGAGCGTGTCTCAATACAATAACTGTAAGTTAACAAAAATATTACAACACAAGACACACAATATGCGGATCACACGACGACGATGGGCGGCTGCGTGAGAAGTGAGTTCTGTGCGACTTCCGATTGTCGATGTAGATCCTGCGTGCCTTGTCGGCGATGGCGAAGTGATGAATGAGTGCGGTGAAGTTTCCGGGAGGTGTAGTGCGAGTTGGTGAGATGATCGTCGTTGATGCGAGTGCGAAAAAATGGGTTAATTTTGATGCGGAGCAATGTTTTCGTGCTCCTTGGGGCGTGCGAAGTGTGAGGGGGAGATTTTCCTCACGGAAAGTGCGAAAGAACCCTATGGGCCGACAAAAGAGGCACGTGGAATACCCGGGGAAGTGCGAAAGACAAAGCGGTCTCCCACCGCTTACCCGTGAGATGCGAAAAATTTGCCGTACAAGGCACAATCGCGATTATGCAAAGCACCTTTTTTGTGATTCCCCCCCTAGCTTCCAATACGAGGAAGCGTGGTCGATAAAGTTCTTCGCTTCATCACCGCAATGGATAATCCAAAAAGAGCGTTAGTAATGCAACCATTTAATGTGACAACTTGAGTGAAATAAAACATGTAACATAAAATATAAAGCATAATAATACAGTTTTACTCTTTTTGTATTCTCTATTTTTACTTCTATTCTTTGTGTCATATTATTTTTTGGGGGGGGCTTGCGAGGGGGTAATCCTGCCCCCTTTTTGTTTTTTTTTCCCTCAAAAAGACATTTAATAAAAATAGTCCAATTCGAAAATTATACGAGTTTTGCCACCTGGAGAGCGCACGTAGTCTCCGCGCCTCCTCCAGGATACGTCCCGTAACAAATGCTTGCCCACCAGATCTCGCCTCCACATGCCGTTATCAGCTGCCGATCGTAGAACAAAAGCCGATATGGTGTCCTCCAATCCGGCATGCGCCACCTTGCCTAGCTGTGGCAGCCTCCTCCGGGTACCGCCGGGCGCCCCCCCCCACACTAGAAGTCACGCAAAGCGCATTGCATGACCCTGATGCTCGCTTCAAGTGGGGTACGTGATAGGCACCCTGAGGAGTAATGACGGTACCTGCATTAACAAAGCAAGTGTGTAGGGCAAGTTTACTCGTGGGTCATACCTGGCTTCCATGAACGGAGGCCGGCCTATCATCACTTTCTCGAAGATATCGCCTGCAGGATTTGCGCTCCTTGTTCCTCCTATCTAAGTTCGTCCTTGGCCACCGCAGAAGCTGCGCTCCAACGACCTCGAACTTCTGATTCGGAATTGACATATCGTTAAGGAAACATTCTAAACATTAGCCGTGACGGATAGATCGATCGCGACTGCGGTATTCACGTTATCATTGTCGTAAATAGTACAAGAGATTATGTTGTAGAAAAATGGCGGCTAACACCCGCAAACGTGTAAAGAATATGACAAATAATATAAGGAGTATGACAAATAAAGCAAGCGGAGTAAATCACGCAGAGCACTGGGAGGAAACTCTGTAAAATATACAGGGTTTGATGATATTAACAACGTGAGCCGTCGTCCACTCGTTTCAAATTTGAGTTCTCGCGCCGTAACGTCGCCGACCGTGACAGACTCCGTGTATACCTAGTCGCCGTCTGATGATCGTTTCATTCAGAGCTGACTTTTCTCCCGCTCGTCTGCTGCATCCGCTACGCGAGTCTTCGTTGTGCGTTTAACATATCCGGCTTGCGTTCTTGAGGACGGTCGAAGTTTTTGGATAGAATGCGTTTGCACGGATGCAAATGATGGAACGGTCGCGCCTAATGTTATGGCTAGCTTCTTATAGTGCTGGAAGGATAAAGTAAAAGTGTTAAATAAATAAAAGTTGAATGTTAACATGCCGATAACATATCGTTGTTGAATGAATAATTGATATCGAATTCTCGCGAATAAACGATGTGTATTCCATCAAGAAATCGGATCATCCGCGCCGTGCGGGTACCTGGCGCTACCGTCCTGTGACATTGCATTAATTAGTTTCTAAGTATTACTGAGAATGTGCAATGTTACCCCCTAACTCTGGAGTGGGGTGACGGGTGGCCCCCCCCGACGACCCGCACCGCCCCGTCGAGGTCTGAAGGAGAAGTCTTGTGACAGTGATCACTCCGGTGACATCGCCGCCAATGCATATTGTTAGAGGTTACTACATACTGTTTGTGAATTTATGGTGTGTTGCTTTTCTGGGAGGTTGTTTTCGCCGCAAAGCTTCGTCTTGACTAGCTGTGCAAGCCTTGGGTGGTCGTTTTGGTGTTGGGGTACTATCTGCGCTATGCCCTTGAGTAAGTTTTGTAGGTATAAAATTTAAATGCTAGTGTAATGGTAGTTTCATTGTGTATAGCTACTTCGAATGCGCACCAGAATCGCTGGAACTGGGTTATGTCCCCGTTGAATGGCTCAAGGGTTAGTTTATCTGCTGAATTGAGGGCTGCCCAGGGGCTTGCGTTCCACTAGAATGGATGGAGTTGGTTTCTGGCACCACATTGGGGTCAATTTCCCTTGGTTCGCGGTGACGCGTTTGTGAAGGCTGCGCAGCGTGACTGTTGAGTCTCCCTTCTTCTTGTTGCTGCCCTTGGTTGGTGAGCGTTTTTACGCTGTTCGATTATGTCTCTCGACCGAAGGGCTTCCAGCCTCAAGCAGACATCTTCCAATCCAGTTTGGAGTGTGCGCTCTAGCTTTTCTGCCCTGACGATCGAATCTTCTACCCTGTTTTCTTGCATGTAGTCGTTGTATGCGTTGGTGTCCGCTTCCCTGTTCGCCGAGCTGCTTGCGAATGCTAGAAACGCTTCTTGTCTTTCTTTGACTGCGCGCAAGGCTACGCGTATGTTCGACAAGGTGCGTCTGAAGGGCCTCTTGGCGCTGGGCAAGAAGCCGACGCTCGGCGACAGTGATTCATAATGAAAGGAATCGATAAGATCTTGAGGGATCTTACCTCTTATTGCTTCTAACGTAGTATGCGCTTTCGTTAGATTTCCTTTGCATGCGCCGACTGTTGACATGTTGAAAATTTTGGCAGGAGGTGGTACTGCCTAACCCAAATCTAAAATGGGGAAATGTGAGTGGATATTGTGCCGCGAGAGGCTCCGGCCACGAGTCACTCACGGCAGCGTATAGTTAGCTAGCGACGAAGTTGGCCTAGGGACGAGGGGATTTACGAACAATAGACCGACGATATGACTTAACATGGCAATTGATCGGAGAATGATGAGTGCGTGTGATAAAGTCGATGTCGCATTTGTCCGTAACAAGGGTCCGCCCGAGACGGCTACACGACACAAGAGAGGACGATGCGCGAGCCCCGCAGACGCTTGCGGACCGAAGATGCGGCCTGGGTTACCTGTGAAGGACAAACGTACCGTTCGACAACATCTGTTGCTAAGGACTCACAAACCAGACTACATGAGGGCGAGTCCTCCCTATCACCTGGGTACCCCTCCATGCAGTTTTGACCTGGCGTTACCCGAAGAGTAGCCGTTTGCAAACTTCACAAGCTCCAGAGGGGTATCCCTCCCGCTCCCTAGGTCCGGACTGTGACCGCGTGTCGTATGGATACCAGTGCCACTCCAGCTCCATAACGCCCACAACGGCCACTAGGGTAAGGGTAGCTTCCCCAGTCGAACTTCCTGCGTAGCCATCTGCGGATACCCGGAACTATCCAAACTGCGTCGTGCGCGCATCTCGGCGTTCCCTTGCGAAGGACTTCTGCGAAGGACTTTGGCACGTTGACGACGAGCCCTTTTTCCCATGACTTGCGCCTGGGACGAAACATTTTCCTACACTGAAATTTAGTAATTTCCAAATAAATGAATTACTACGCCCACGAATTCAGAAAATGCATGGAGACCGAGTATCGACAGGCCAATTCTCGAATCTTTGAAATTAGCTTTATTTGCTTCCAATTCATCTGCAGAATCGGCCATTTTTTTAACCAAAGGCTCCCTCTGCGAGGCAGAATGACGTGAAATTGGGTCTTTTGGGGTGGTTTGGATTCTTGAGTCAGAACAATATTCGCGAGCTGCACTGTAACCGAAAATGTTTGTTCTTGAATAATTTGTATAGGAAGAAAGGTGCAAGCAATCGCGCAGATCGTCTTGAGTTATATAATAACTGTGGGACAGCATTGGGCGACGCCGTTCCACAAGACAACACTTTCTTTCTGTCGTCCACCATTGACGGAAATCGTGGTCAACGCGTTAAGTGGACATGATATTTTTGTTGAGGGGGGTCGGTTCATCGGTAGGGACAAGTTTTCAGGGAATTCGATGATCTATAGGACATTTCGGCGCGGGCGCTAGGCAGCTTTGTGACAAGCGATTGTGATATTTGTTTTCAGGGGTCACGTAACCCACGCAGGACAAGTTTTCACGATTTTGGTGACTCGAGTATTTTTTGACGCCCAGGCATATTCCTTCCCGCAGAAACGAATGTGATGTTCGTGTACAGGCGTTCAAGCTACCCACGAAACAAGTTCTCAGAGCTTTTGGTGGCCCAAGGTATTTTGGCGCTGGCGCCTGTGGGCGCCCGGGTCACGGGGCAGTTTGGGCAAACCACTGTCGCTGTTTCGTCTTCCCCCGAATTTCAGCTCCTACTTCTCTATAGACATTTCTTTTGAACAAATTTGGTGCTCTTGCTTCCGCACGTCTTTATTATTAGAGCAGTATGCTGTCGGACAGCATTGTCCGACACCGTCCCATGAGACAGACTGGCTGTCGCCCACCATTGTCCGACACCGTCGTCAACGTGTTAAGAGTGGTCGCGGTTAGGCGATGCGTCTTTGCCCCGGGATTTTGGTGCACGGTGCTCAGCCGGATGGCGGACAGCTTATTGCTCCAGGAAGCGTTCTGTAATCATTGCTGACACTCGGGTCCACATGCAAGACAGATTGACATGCCGTAATGTCGCGGGCCACAGGTATTCTGAATAGCAAAATAGACGGCGTCTATGCTATCTATGACCCTCCTTATCTTGAGGAAGCACTGGCAGGTCCACCTCATTCCGTTCTTGGGAGTGTGCTCAGAGAAGGACTCTCACAAAAAAATATCAGGTTTTCAGGGAGCTGATCTCTCATTGCAGCCGAAACTGTCCATATGCATGTCATTAACACGTTCTAAGGTGAGGACCACTTCATCGCGCCAGATTTCTTTCTGGCACAATAGTTCAGCGCACGCATGAAAAAATTAGCTTCAGTTCCAAGAGGAGTACATCGTGCAATAACATACCATCCAGGAATGTGATACGACTTTCCGGTGCTGCCACGCGACTTGTGCCCCTGCTTTTTGTCTTTGTTACCCGAGGCGATTGCTGTATAGTCATCAAGAACAAAATGCCACGCCCACCTGCGAGGTACATCCTTGACGTGTGCGTGTCTAACAACCCACCTGCTGTCGAAGCAAGCATTTTTCACGTCCGAGCATACGCGGAGATGGGGATTCAGCGCAGCGCGTGTCGCGGGCGGCGCTGCTGGCACTTCGCCAGTTCTCGTAGTTTGCTCTTTCCATTACGACCAAAAGGCAAGCTCCTGAAGCGGATGACGGCTGGGGCGCTGCTCTTGCTGCAAATCTGAGCGAGATGATCGAGGGTTAGAACTTAATTGTAACTATACTGTTTCTGCAATCTTGCTCGAAAACGCCGTATTCCCACTGAACATGAGATTAAGACCAGCTTGAGCGTCCCCTCGTTAACTCGGAAACGTTCATGGCTCTAGAGCCAGAATCGTAATTTGCCAGAATCCACTCGGTTTATAGATTATATACTTTATTTACATTTTCCCACTTACATTCAGTTTACATTTATGCAGTTGTTCTACAACGTCGTCATCATCTGATTTTGCAGCATTAGCATCACCTCGTCCCGTGCATCAGAATCTTGCGTCTCAATAGTATTTGAAAGCGCAAAATCAAGGTTCAGCGATGACAGGAGCGTCGCGCGCGATACGCCTGGCACTGCGCAGTTGGTCGGTCATAGGTGGGAGCGGAATGTGGTAACGGCTTGAAGCGTGCCTAGGCCGCGAATTGCTTTTTGGGCGGTGTTTGGAGGAAGTAGCCTATACCACCAACCCGAATTCCCATATTCGCGTTTGTTTAGGCGGCGAGACCGCTACGCTTCGACAGAGGAGGCCTGTAAACCCGCACATGCCAAGGATGCACTTCGAAGGTGAGGGAGCGCTTTGTCTCGATATGTAATATGCATCCCCTGCATTTCGAACGCTGCATCCAGTGGCAACGGTTTTGCTCTTCAGTTGGCTGAAGTTTTAAGTTAAGGTGGTACTGGTAGAGGCAACCCTTTTTCGTAACAAATGCCTTTGAAGCAGCTGGATGGTGATCTTATATAGGACAGCAGACTTCCATGATTGGCTCAGATGGCTAGCATGGCATTTCTTCCGACCTTTCAAAACTTGCTCGCAATTAGCCGAAGCCTAGTCAAGGAGAATCGGGGAAACGCTATGAAGTCTAGAGCATCTATCGGAGGTCTCCTTGCAATTGTATCTCTTCGTGCAACTACAGCGCTATGCAGCGTCCTGCTCAGGGTCGCAGAATTCCGTCCTGGCAGGCGTATCAGTCCTACTCGTCTTGGGTGATTTATCGTGTCAACAGCCTTCAAAAAGGTTTCCAGTTTCACGATAACTTTTCTACGTTGCTTCATCATGTTTCCGACCAAGCTGATGACTCCACCCTAGCTAAGTTGTCGCGGGATTCTGTACGCTTTCACATACCTAAGCCGATGGTTGGGCGTGATCGGACCAGTTCTCACTTATTGTTGTCAGCTCTTTCACCTTACCAGCTCACTCTCACCATTCGAACTGGCTTATTCTGCCCCTCTTGCCAACGTCTCTTCTGATGCGATACTATGAACTATATGTCCTCTTTTCAATATATTTAATGAGGATCTTTCAGACCTGGACCGGAAGGGTAAAACGTGGACATATTGCGTGATCCATAAACATTGTATATTGTACTAATTTATAATTCTATCAGCCGACAAGTTACACAAGGAGAACATGCAGGAATGTGAGTATATGCATATATATTTCCACCCCGTGGCCATTCAGGATGGAATGTATCTTGCTAGAAGTGTCGTTTGACGCTGATATGGGATCTGATTTCCTAATCTCCAAAAAAAATTTTAAGAAAGAAGTTACATACCTTTCTTCTACTGTGCTCTAGTTCTCATTTCCTTTGACTATTCCTCTCAATTTTACAAGTGGCTCTCGCAACCAATGCTTTTCATGCACAAAAATTTTTCTTTACATTGAACAGTAGAAAGCTGGTTCTACTCAGCTTTCACCCCGTGTTTAGGCAAATTAGGTGAGAAAGCAGTTTCTCTCGAAAATCTATTACAGGGCTCAATGAGGAGGAGAGAGGGGCCCTGATGGTCGATCTGGTACGTGAAACTATCTGTCAAGTGTTTGGCATACGTTTCAAAAAAACGTCACAGTTATGAAGTATATCAAACATGTCACCAAGTCGAAATGCACAAGTAGGGGCAGGCGAGCACTCCCTGAGCACAGTAGCAGAAAAGGTCTGTAATTTTTTTCCCAGAGTACTTTAGCAGGTTTAGAAGCACATCCGATATCAGCGTCCGAATTCGCTTTTAGGAGTACACATTCACGTTGAGTAGCAATCGCGAGTTGGTATCCATCCCTTGCCAGTTCCATCTATCGAAGAGGGTGCAGTGAAGGAGACAAACTGCATCTCCTTTCCCTTCCCCTCTCCCTCCTCTCTTGAGACAGCTCATTGTCAGTGCATTACATTTTTTTTCAACGAGCTTAAAATAACACGAGGCATGTAGTTTCTTGCCAAAAAACCGGGAATTACTTTGCTACTTCGACAGCGTTGCGGCGGCTTAGGGCTGACAATGCATCCGCTGTTATGCTGAAGTCCGTTTGGCAAAGTGGATCGGGTGACATTGAGCGAAATCTTGGTACAGTTTTTCTGAAAGGATGGACAATACTTTTTGGTGAACAGACAATGAGTCGCATTCAGCCTTGAATCTCACAAGGATAGCTAATGGTGCTCATGAGAGGTACATTGGGCTAGGTGTGTTCTTGTTATTGTACTTGAGATGTTTCAGGTCTGGAGAAATTGGGTGATTATGGTTAAAATATGTGATCGCTAAAAGTTGTACTAACACACAACTATATTCAGCCGACGAAGCACCCGAGGAGGACGCGAAAAGATGTACGTATACCCATTTCTTTCTATCTTTCTTTTCCCATTTTTTTACCCATTTCTGTCTATTGTAACAGGGCACAGTGAACGCGACAAAGCGGTTAGCGAAACTCGAGTGTTCTATACATAAATCTCTAAAAATTGCTTTATTTCCATCTACCTGGTATTGCTGGGTAGATGCTGTGAACCCTGAAACCAGAGCACTTCTTTTGAAAGGATGGACAACACCTTTTGGTGAACAGACATTGAGTTGCCCCATCGTTGTCAAAATCACAGCAGGGAAGGTCGTTTTTGAGACAGGGGAAGGTGGTGAGTGCAGGGCTCAATGAGATTGCTGTGAAAAATATCTGAAGGGACGCCTGGGATCAGAGGCAAGTTGCAAGCTCGGAAGGAGGAGGGGTGGGGGGGGCAGGGCCCATTGTTGTTGGGGAGCTCCAAACAGAGGGTACTTTGGTTGCTGGCAGAAGAGGGGGGGTCGTATTGGGGTGAAGAAAAATTTTTTGATGTCGATTTTTCTTGTTTCAGGGAAGTTGTAAAGGCGGGGGAAGGGTCGTATTTGGTCGTTGAAGGGAGAGGGAGGGAGGGGTCGTATCTCCTTTCCGAATTCTTTGAGAGAGGCGGCCGACTTTTTGAGGATTTTCCTGTTTCTGCTATATACCCCTCCCCCAACAGCAAAATTTTGGAAAGTAGGAATCTTTCCGGAAAGTAGAAAACTTGCGGAATTCCGGGGAAAGTGGTAGAAAGTTGGGGAGAAATATAGGAATGGCAGAGAGGAAAACAGTGTTTTTAAGCGGTTTTTTCCTCTTCATGTGTGCTACACTCTCCCTCCCTCCTTTCTCTTCCCTCGGCAGCTCTCGATCAGACTAATTAGGGGGGAGGTCCTAACGGATCCTGAATAAGGGGGAGGGGGGGGGATCGTGGCTGG
>MU914352.1:0-14727 GCA_036418165.1 Cooperia oncophora
CGGAATAGAAAGGTAATGAGTACCTGAAGAAGACGGAATATCCAAGTGTGTCACCTGACCCAAACCCTACCCCCCTCTCGATTACCGGGTTCGGGCGGAGCTCAACAGGGTGGTCTACAGTGGCGGAGAAATCAACGACCTCGCTGAACTCAGGCACCGAATCAAGGTCGCGTGGCAGAATCTCTCGATGGCCTTCGTCCAGAAGGCTGGAGCTTCGTGGTAGTGCACAATGTATTGTTGGATTTCATGGTGAACATGTCCAGTCAGAATTTAGTAAAGTGTAACTCATATCGCCCTGAAAGTCAAGGAAAACAAAGTTTTTTTGACCCACTGTATATGCTTATTTCTCGTTTTACCACACGAATTAATCTATGACTGGCACATATTCTGGCCAGAAGGTGCTAGAGCTAGCTCATACCTATGACCGAAGAGAAGATTTGCAGTGCTAGCTAAAAGGTAACGGTAAGACCTTGCGTCCATCAGCTGTAACGCGCGTCACGTGCTACAATTGTAACGCGCTCCAAAGCTATAGACGCGAACGCAGACGGCCGATCGATTCCCGTCTGCGAACGCTGAATCGAAGGGCCACTACCGCTTCTCTTTCGAGAGAGTATGGGGGAGTTGGATGGTATATATTACCCAGTCACACCGACTGGTATCGATCGGCAGTGGCCGTCTGTGGCTGCGTTCGCGTCTAAAGCCTTGGGGCGCTGCAGCAATTGTAATCGTTGTCAGATGTTGCAGCGCGTCACAGCGCGTCCACGCGAGTCATCGCGATGCCCTATGGTTAAACGCGTTCACTCATCCCTATTGATTGTTTGCTCGATCAGATCGCGAAGTGTGGACGCGCTTTCATCATTTTCGCCAGATCTCTGGATCCACTATCCTCCTTATCGCGAAGTATCCTATCTTACTCTCCTGTATCGATAGCGGATTTATCATTGAACGCGATTGCTCCTATTATGAAAGCTAAGTGTAAGTAGACTTTACGCGTATTCGTGGTTGTACTATGGATCGAAAAGGCGCCGATCACTTTTGGGGACTAAACAGTACGTAGAGTGCTACTTTTCCATAGCTAATCCACGCTGCTAAGCAATAAGGTCGCCCAGTAACTTACTATATCACAGAGATAATGAAGGCGTTGCTGTGATACCACATTTCAACGTGGTGCACGCAACTGCCCCGCGAGGGTATTTTTTTTTTGGGGGGGGGGGTTGAGGGGTATTTCCATTCTAGCTGTCATAGCCTTGTGCTGCTCATGACATGATTACTACTGTCCCAAGCAATACACTACCGGAAGGGCAGTTGCTGCTGCGTTTAAATGAAGTACGCTGCCACGCCCCTTCATGCCAAGATATGGAGTGTATGATACAACCGAATTTACTGTAGTTCATGCAATTTCATGCGGGACTTCTGCAAAACCTTGTGCCTACTCAGGGGAGCAATAACTAGTCTCACGTTATGTCCGTTTTCTTGTCCAGTTCTTCATCTTTTTTGCCTTTCTTTTCTGCTGAACTCGTCGAAGCGCCTGATGTTGGAGGAGCTGATGAAGCTTGTGGACGAGGTGTAGTTGTTTTCTTCGGAGCATCAGCAGGAGGCGGAGGGGGAGGAGGTGGAGGAGGTGGTGGTGGAGCACCAGGTGGCTGATCACCAATTGGTCCCAACTGCTCGTACTCGTCTCCCATTGTCTAATGCTCTCTTCTTTTCTGAAAACACAACAAGCTCTCTCAAAAAGGGAAGGTGGACCAGTCAACCAAAGTTCAAACCTGTGGCTTGCAAACAACAACCTCCCGCATAGGTACGAATACGAATGCTCCATACCGCTTTGCGATAACTTCATATCACACTTTACGGTGAGATTAATTTTCGTTACCAGCTTATCATTGATGGAAAGCTTTTGATCATGAGTTTCAAAGAGTAACAGACTAGTTTCAATGAGCAGGGAGGTGTAAAGAAGTTTAGCACTGAAAGCAGAGTACTTTCATTTTTGTGTCCAGTACAGTGGTCTTGTAAGCGGGTCATAGCTGCCAGAACAATCTTGTCGAATGTGCGCGGGAATGGGGCCAGAGGGTACCGACACCCGTATTTGGTCACCATACTACACGCGCGTCGCCGCGTGGAGTATGGTTCGCTGAGGAACATGGCATCGCCGCAAGTGTTGCCCATTGAGCATAGCGTGGGAGGAGTACTCTATCTGAGAGTCACCGTCCTGCAGCTTTTAAGCTGATAAAGGGGCAGACGATGTTGAGGCCCAGCTTCTATCCTTCTCAGTTGGTGTTTTTCCAGAAATCCAGTTCCACGCGGACGAGATTTCATGTCAGAAAGCGTGCAAGTGCGATGCGTCATCTTATTCGCTGCTACAAAGACATATTGGGCGACAACATTGACCTATATGTAAATCCCCCGCTCATCACAGTAAACTAAACAGCACCAAAGAATGGGCAAGGCAAAACAGTAGAGGGCGCCATAGGTAGGACCCCCTAGATTGTTGCATTAGTTCTCTAATAACCGAGAGACGACACCTATAGTTTATACCATTGCAACGAGTCGGAGGCGCCGAGCGCATCGCGGCATGCGGCTGCCTTGCTCTACCAATGGCGATCGAGTAATGATCGATTTAGGAAGGAAACAACCAGTGGTGGAAGGCCGGGGGGGGGGGGCAACTGATTGCGACCTGGTGCGGTGACATAAATTGCGCGATGGCTCCGCCGCTCTAATCGCAGCAGATGGAGCTAATGGTGGCTGCACCCGCTAAATTAACTGCAACTTCGCAAGCCGCTTGAAACGCAGTCACGTTCGAAAAAGACATCTTTCAACGTATTGTCGTTTTGGGCACTTGGAGGGCTTGCGGTAAGAAGGGGCAGGTAATGGGTGTTTGAAGCGTGAACGGAGACGTTGTGGAGCAGGCTCGTCAGTGAAAAAAGAATGCAGATGGGAAAGTCGGTATCACGTCTAATAGGATCCTTTCAAGCAATTGCACATGACGAAAAGTTAGCGTAGTGGGACCAGTTCAATCAGCTGATTTGTCAAATTCAACTGTACGACCACATTCGTGACAGTGGACCTCTCATTTCATGCACTCGTTCGGTAGCATTGTTTTTTCCGTTGGAAAGTGTGCCTTAATTGCGAATCGTTAGGTGCTGGCGTTGCATTTTGGCAGCACAGCGGTCGCACACGATGCGAGACCAATACCACAACTAGCGTTTCCGAGGTCGTCAGCGATGAGAAAGGTAATAATATAAGGTTATCGTCCAGCGAAGCGGGTGTAGGTTAGGACTCCACGAGAGGTCACGGCTGCCATGTCCCGCCTCGCCGCGCGCGGCGATTGCAACTGATTTTACGAGAGCAACATGGTCGTGCGATTAAGATCCCGTCCCTTCACATAGTTCCTGGCATCACGCGAACCTGCTTGGGATTTTTCCAAACCAGAATATTCAATGGGCCGACAGTATTTTTGAATGGCAGCTGTACTTATTCGACGGGTTGCTGTATTTCTTTAATAGGACCTACTTTTACCGTCTGTGCCGGATTTAAATCTTACACCTATGTGTACAGATTGAGGCCAAAAGAAGGATTCACCCTGAAAAGAATTTTCGTAGATTGCTGATGTATTCTCTAAATATTATTTCTATGTTAATGGGCGTTGTTTTATACTAGTAGTTGAATATCGGGCCCATTCCTTTCATAGCCTTCACACCTGCAAGTATAAAGCAGACGGTTGGAAATCTCATGAACTATGCAAATGCAAAAAATACATAGCGAAAGCATCGCGGAGAGCACCTCCGCGGCGGCGGCAGGCTGACCTCTCGTGGAGTCCTAACCGTTTCCCGCAGCGAAGGCAGGTTCCACAGCGTCCACCACCATCCGCCGCAACCGTCTCGATGGGTGAGGAAAGTATGGATATGGATCTAGCGTTTAGCAGCCTCCACCAACGTCCACCAGTGGCAGGTGAACGGGATTGCAAAGTAGTTCGGCGCGTTGCACACGCTACAATTTCACCACCCCTAATCCGGCTGTCTGTTCCCTTCCACTTTCCCATACTCTACAAGTAGTCTGCTATTTACCTCCTCATACTATCTGCTCCTGGACGCTGGTGGACGCTGCTAGACGCTGCCATTCGCTGGATCGACATCTATACTTCCCAGTCGCTGACGCTATGGACGGTCGAAACGCTGATGGCCGCTGGTAGACACTGTTGGACGCTGCCGCGAACTATTTATGAACACAGCCTTACGGTCGTAGTATTCTTACCGGGTAGTCAGTATGGCAGATGAGGGCGTAGTGTTGTAGATGGAATTGGTCACGATAAACGCTTGGATGCAAATTGGGGTCGCTGTTCAAGTGCAGTCGGTATGGGCCTTTTTCTGCTTTCTCGTTCACTATCAGAGTCAACAGAGCACTCTTGTCGTCTATATTGCAATTCCATGATCCACTATCCTGTATGGCGAATGAATTCGCGTGCTTGCGGCGCTTCAGATAACTTCGCGCCATAAGCGCCACTACCTTGAAGAACCTTTCCGCTGCAAGACTGCAAGTCGTCGGTGCATGTTTCATGCGGACCGCACTACTATCCAGCTGTACGCTGTATGCTCTTTGAACATCCTCCTAGCTTATCGCGGGCTGTTGCCTCTTTAAGCCCTAAAACGTTATCATAATAACACCATAATGATAACATCTTTAGGCGACTGTATCTTCACAAGGTTTAGGGGAAGGCCGGTAGTTCCTGTGGGAGTTTTTGTGAAAAAGAAGTAATGTTACAGAAGCCGAGTGAGATGTGCCCGAGTGAGAAGTTGCAGCAGTCCAACGACTACCGCTGGAATGGCGGCCGTGGTCCGGGAATTTCATGGCAGGACAAGGCTGGTTGTGAGGGGGGATTTTTCGCGACCTGGTGGACTGGTCGAATGGTCGAAGTAGGTGTGGACCTGCTTGCCTAATGTGAGGAAAGATTCTCCTTCACAGGTACAGTGTTTCTCGCTGTAGATGCTGAGGCGCGTCAGGTGGGTTGGGTTTGGCGGAGCGTCAGCTCGTCTGCACCAGCTGTTGCGGAGGGTGAGCGACAGGTACCTGAAGAAGCGCCAAACTCAGTCTCCTGCTTTGTGATACGCACCAGCACCCATAGTAATGTACTACTTCTTGAAAGTGTGGCTTCTGGATACGGAATCTGATTGTTAATCGTTGTTTTCAGACAAATGACCACTATAGTTCCTAACAAGTAACCTACATCGAACTGATTTATTCAAAATTAAGTTGTTTTAAGAGCATTTGAACAATTGATGGTCTATTATGAAATCTATCATCGCGATAAGGAAGGTTCGGCAGTCCTCCGTTTCATTCTTCCTCTGCTGTAGTTGCTGTTGTAGTTGTCGATTCTACGGTCGTGCTATCCTCGAGGGTTACAATAGGTTCTTTGGATGTTCCTTGTTGTGTTGTGGTATGTTCTTTGAACGTTGCTTCCTTTCCCGAGACACTTTCCGAAATATTTGTCAGTGAAACTTGCGTCACCAAGGTGGTGAATATGGAAGTCGTTGGATATGTCTCATTGGCGTCGATGCTCGGTGGAGTACTCGTGATGGTCATGTATACCAAATAGCCAGCACCACCAAGAATAGCAAGTACAATCAGCAAGAAGAGTAGACATGAACAACTCTGAAAATCTTTCAAGGCTTCTTGAAATAAAATAATGACGTGACGGGGGCGGAGAGGGTCCCCACGAGACAGAGATGTGGATCTAAGTGATGAGAGTTAGCACGAGAACATGCAACGTGGCCGAGACGCCCCTTGCTGAACACCGATCTGGACGGTACACTGGCTTTAAGATAGTGACGCCCTGACGCCGCTTCCATACTCCGCTCGCGCTGCCACACGGCCAGCCACGCGCCGAACCATGGCTCAAAGGAGCTTTCTCACTTCTAGATGCTCTCTGCCGCTGAGTGCGTGTTTCGCCGTGGGTCCTTGGCATCGAGGCGAGTGCTGCACCTTACGGATAGTGCATGGAGTAGGAGACGACACTCGCAAACCATCACCCTACAGCCCTATTCCCAAACGCTTCCCGTCAGGGGGAAGTGGTACGCTGTTGCAGCTGCGGACCCTTTCTCGCACAGGGCCGCACCGTCCCCGTAGGTGAGCTACAGTTTGTCTTCAAGGACGCAAGTCCGTAGCATTTTTACCATGAATTGCGGCCGCACCTATATTTACTCGTAGTTTATGACGCTGTTTCAAGTAGTGGTTGGAAGATTGTGAAAACTCACGCAATAGCCTGACGAATCAGCCCCCAAAGGCATAACATAGATTGAGTAAGCTGGTTCTCTCGATTCGCCACTGCTACTTGGTGAATGTCTCCGAGCCGGACGTCTAGTCTTCCTTCTACTGCCGGATCTGTCTGCTCCTCGTCTGTGCCTCGGTGATGGTGGAGGTGCTCTCCGATCACCCGCCCTTGACGGTCTGTCCCTTCACGAGAAAACGGATGACAGAATGATTGAGATGAAGCATATGCGAGTCCACTCACCTTGACGTTCTTCGCTTGCGTTCAACCGTCGGCTCCTGCGTGTCCATTAGTTCATTAGCTGGAGGTGGTGGAGGTGGCGGCGGGCCGCCTCGTGGAGCAGGCGGTGGTGGGGGATGGTGGTGTGGTGGCGGTGGTGGTGGAGGAGGAGGATAGTGGTGTGGGTGTGGTGCAGGCGCTGGTGGTGGTGGGGGTGGCGGAGGTGCACCTCCAGCTGGACCGAGTGGCTCGTATTCATCACCCATATCCTGCGGCCGATCTTGCTAGACAATTGACCATCATACTCTTCCAAATGGTTTTTATATGAGCTGTTGTTTTCAGGTTTGTGGAAATGCAGATAGTTCGGGTGATAATATTGCTTCAAAATCCTTTAACTCTAGGGCATTAACGCTGCCACTGGTATCACCTTTGGCGATGGTAGCAGCCAGGTCCATCATCCTTGTCGATACCACCTTACAAGGGAATGGTTTGAGCTTCCCATGGAACTTTGAATGGAGACCTAGGTACATCGATAGAGTCTCGGAATGCTGACTGCGAGTATGCAGATTAAAAGTACGGGACTATTAAGCGACGGAGGACTTCCCAGACGGTCAAATTTTGCAAAAACTAGGTTCTGGCTCGTAAGCGCTGCTGATCGATCGTTGAGCAGTGGCCTAGTGGTCTCGCTCCAAAGGCAAGTGCCCGTAGGCTTGCATCCTGTTGCCGGGAAGATTTTTGCTTCGTCTCATATAGAGCTCTTACTCTAATTTTCGAATCCTCCGAAATTACGGTCCAGCAGAGCAAGCAGATCAAGTAGATCAAGTATATGACGTACTCGATCTAGTATGGATTTGATCACTATCTGTCCTCTCTGAACTTATTACCCATCCGACAATTCAAAGTTTTGGCGAGAAACTCGTTCCTGGGGGTATTTTGACCCCCTGAACGACGAATATCACATCCGTTTGACGAGAAAACGCTTGTAACTTTCACGTTCGTGGTCGCTGTGGTCATCAACTGATCTGGCCAAATTGTGATTCCAAAACTTCGAATTGTCGGATGGGTGATGAGTTCAGAGAGGGCAGATAGTGACCAAATCCATACTCGATCGAGTACGTCATATACTTGATCTACTTGATCTACTTGCTCTGCTGGGCCGTAAACTCGGAAGAATTTCGAAAATTAGAGTAAAGCTCTTATAGGAGACGAAGCAAAAACTTTCGCGCCAACGGGATGCAAACCCACGAGCACTTGCCTTTGAAGCGAGACCGTTACCACTAGGCCACGGTGGCACTGCCCAACGACCGATCAGCAGCGCTTACGAGCCAAAACCGAGTTTTCGCAAACTTTGACCGCCCAGATCTCGTCTGGGAGGTCCCCGTAGCACTTTTAATCTGCATATTCGTAATCAGCATTCGAGGCTCTATCGATGTACCTAGGTCTCCATTCAAAGTTCCATGGGAAGTTCAAACCATTCCCTTGTGAGACTGGGTTAGCTGAAGAGGTCTGATTAGGGAGGGGTTTTGAGCAATAGGGTAAATCAACACTGAAGATGTTCCAAATGGAAGATAGTAGAGTCTTGGACCTTTCGAACTCTGGAAACGCGTGTGCGTACACGGGAAGCACTACGTGGAGTTCGCAACTACACGTCATCTCTGGTTCCCTGCATCCCAATGGTCTTCGTCTTGCCCTTGGTGGCCTCCCAAGGGGGTCTCCAAGCCGTCTCTTCCACTTTACTGTAAGAACCTTTATCCAGGATATCGACGCCTACTCCCAGTATATGAGACCAGGTAGATAACGTCTGACGACACGCAATCACCTCCTGTCCGTAGAGGCATATGACATAATGGGGAGGTGGGACGGGGGGAGGGGGTGGAAGTAAGACACTATCGATTGCCTTCGCATCTTCAGCGCGCAGTCAATCGGTATTGCCTAACTTCAGAGGCCTTCGAAAAACCAGCCAGAAATCCAAAAAATTGGAACAGTGAAGACAGGTCTAACCATTACAAACGACATGATCTCGCTCGTTGACCTATGTGAGATTCAATCGTCATCAGCTTCATAACGAGGGACGAAGGACGGGCTCACAGTGAGTAAGCCTAGTATTGGTCTCAGTGAAACCTACTGTTTATTCCTAGCTGCTGCGAGCTGGGCCTTTGTCTACGCTACTGCTCACAAGGGGAGGTCTTTCAGGTCGTGGCGCGCTTTTCAGGAAATGGTTTGTTGCTTGTTGTAGGGGTCCATACAAGGATCTTAAAAATGGGTTTCATTTTTGCTATGCGTTTCTGGGGAGGTCAAAAACTGAGTGAAAAGAATTTGACAAGAATGGGCGATTTTAACTATCTTAATGGGCTCCGTTCTGATTGTAACTCCGAGCATGCATAGTTTATGAGGTGCTCGTTAATTAGGCTTCGAAAATAGTTCAAATGAAGTATCGTATCGTCGTCCCATCCAGAATCCATCGAGTTATCCGCTGCGCCATCCGATCCGCCGACAGTGAGCGTGAGGGGACCGCTGACAAAAACATCACTGTTGCGTCGGTGCATGCCAAGTGTGTTACTACATGATACTTACATTTTGACTTTATTTAAAACTATTTTCGAAGCCTAATTAACGAGCACCTCATAAACTATGCATGCTCGAAGTTACAATCAGAACGGAGCCCATTAAGATAGTTAAAATCGCCCATTCTTGTCAAATTTTTTCACTCAGTTTTTGACCTCCCAGAAACGCATAGCAAAAATGAAACCCATTTTTAAGATCCTTGTATGGACCCCTACAACAAGCAACAAACCATTTCCAAAAAGCGCGCCACGACTTGCAAGACCTCCTTTGTCAGATGCACCAGCCTTCGTGGACTGTTGCCAAACTTGACATGATTTATGAGGATGGAGTCACAGTGATCCTTGACTTTGGATGTTGCGACGAAGGCGACTAGCCGAAACGTAGGCTGAATAAAGTCGTGGTAACTCCGTTGTAACCGTAGTCGTTACCACTAAAGTCAGTCGGGGTGTGTCAGCGGCGGGTGGGCTTTGGTGTAGCGCTGGCCCGTTCTCTATAGATCTCTATGGCTTTGGGAGTCCAATAAGTCATGAGGAAGGGCCGGACACCGCCCCTAAATTCACGCGCCACCGACACGCCTCCACTGACTTTAGTGATAACGACTGCATATGTTCGCTAAACACTAGCAATCAACAAGACCTTTTATTCACAATTAATGTTTTAAGAGCATTTGAACTATCACTAATCTTCTGTCGTGAAATCGAGAAAGAAAAGTGTAATGCTAGATCGTTGCGGTTATTTCTGATGACTTTGTTGTGGTTGTTGTGTTTATGGCTTCAGTAGACTGACTCTTCTTTTTTCCTAGCAACTCATCAAGTATGGGTATATCCAGATCCATGCTCGTAAGAACCAAATATGCTGCCCCGCCAATAATCACAAGTATGGCCAGAAGCATTAATATGAATGAGCAACTCTGAAATTCATACGAATCAAGGGGCTACTGCAGAACATCCGGTCCTATGTACTTGAAGGAGCATTCGGGAGAATCTTTTTGGGCAACCAGCGGCCAGTATTGACGCCGATCGGATAGAACTACTGAACGCGAAGCTGGTTCACCCACCTCAGACCTCCCCCCGCCCTTCAGGCGTGTACAAGAGACCTTAGTTTCATTCTGCTAGGGGTCATTTAAGTGGTTTCCTAGCGTCATATGCCACGCTGACACGTCATCGCGTCGTACTACGACGCAGTGCCAGCGACTAGGAAAGTATAGATATCGATCTAGCGACCAACGGCGTCTACCAGCGTCCACCAGCTACCAGCAGCATCTCGAGGGCTAGGCGAATATAGGTATTGATTTAGCGACCAGCGGCGTCTACCTTGTTCACCAGCAGCGTCTAGGAATGGATCATGGGGCGATAGGAGGGTAGCAGATGGTTGGTGTCCTCCTATCGCCCCAAATACGAGCAGTCTGCTACCCTCCTATCTCCCCATACTCTATCAGCTATCTGCTACCCTCATATCACCCCATGCTCTCCATTCCTGGACGCTGCTGGTGAATCGATACCCATACTTCCCTAGCCTTCGAGACGCTGCTGGTCACTGGTGGACGCTGGTACACTCTGCTGGTCGCTAGATAGATATCCATACCCTCCCGGTCGCTAACGCTGCCGCACGCTCGGAACGCTAGTGATCGCTGGTGCACGCTGGTAGACGCTGCTCGTCGCTAGATCGATATCTATACTTTCCTAGTCGCTGACGCTGCCGGACGCTCGGAACGCTAGTGGTCGCTGGTGGACGCTGCCGCAGACTATGAACGCAGCCTAAAGACAAGAATTGCTATTGCCACAGTCCGGGGGAGCTAGAGCGTTAGGAGGCATGTTATGCTCCACCTGCGGCTCCGTTCTCTACCAATTGTGAGCAGTTCATTTAGGAAACAACCAGTGGTAGAAAACACTGCGGCGAGGCTCCTTCAACGCCTCGTGACCTGTTAGCACATACAGAAACTATAAGTTGGTTTGTCTCGACATCACTCACTGATGTACATAAATGTGATTTCCGTGACAGCCGATTGCGGCAAAAAGTAGTAGCACTGGGTCAGGGTGAAATTTATGCGGTGTGAGGTGGTGTCAACCGCTCCATGAACATCTGTTGCGGAAATCAAATAAAAGACTGATATCCAACGTACCCCGCAAAATCGGTGGTCATTCTGAAGTACGTTGTTCCATTGCGGTTCAGCTGGATGTAGAGCGGGGCCTCCCAGACGCAGCGTCCCAGTACGAGTTGACTTGGGAGATGGAGTGGACGCACAGTGCTGCTGACATGTTGGGTGCCTGGCCCCTAGTGGGGATGCGTACGTCACCCACTTGCATCGCCTATTTCATCGCCAACTGGAAGCGATGCTCCGCTTTCAGTTTAGTTATAGCCTACTTTGTTGCTGAGGCGTTCCAGGTTTATTTGGGTTTGGCGCGGCGCCACTCCGTACTCCACCAATTGTGAAAGCATGCAAACAAGCGACAGTAACTGATGGAAAACGGACTGATGCCACTCAAACCGAGCCCTCTGGCACGCTCCAGTACCCGCAGCGAACAGAATGTACACGCCTACTCGTCAAGCTAACCGAGAATTATTACGCTCACATTGGTTGAATGCAATTTGCTGCCCCTCCGACAGTATCTTCTTTAAATCATTCATGCCATTCCCGATGGCTCAATCTGTTGTCAGTGTGAAGCTCAACCCACACAACACGATCCTTGGTCCACCTCTTCTGGTATTTCTTGAATAACAACCACAGGACTGAAAGCTATTTGCTCCCTTGATTCACTGGTGCTCACAGACGGTTTAACTCGCTTCTTCATCCTAGCCGTATGCCTGTCGGAAGATCGCTTGTGAGCAGGTCTAGGCTCAGTTCTCTCACTGAAAACTCCTCATTTCTCCTAAATTCAATACAACGTTATCATTAGAAGGTCTCACCGACGCGGTTCCGGTGGTGGTGGTGGTGGTGGTGGTGGAGGTGGTGGCGGAGGAGGAGGTGGTGGAGGAGGCGGAGTAGGTGTTGCTGGTCGGGCTGCTGCAGCTCCTCCTGGCGGTGGTGGTGGTGGTGGTGGTAGTAGAGCGTCACCAACCGGACCTATCGGCTCGTACTGATCACCCATATGCTAAATGTATTGCAGATATACTTGTGCTTGAATACAGATCTACTGTTGGACCTTACTCAAGAAGAAGATGTCGAAACCCTGCTAGAGAAATGAGCTAGCAAACCTTGGGAATGATATTTATACCGAGCTGTTGTTTATAATAGAGGATAGAATGATAGGGCTCAGATTATTTTCGAGAAATCATTTTTGATCATCCCAAATTCCTATGGCCACATAGAAGGCTAGTCATCAGGTGCCGCCCACTTCAGACTTGTTCCGCCCCCCGATTCGTGTTTTTGTCTCGGCTGCCATGTCGTTCTCCTCTTATAGTCTAGGAGTTGCCTACTTGCGGTCGCTCGGCGCTAGTTCCGTTTCGTTTTTTAGTTCATAAAGTAGCTGCGAGCGTCCTGTCCTGAAAAGGGTTTCATTCCCATGGAACTGTGAGCTAGGCATGTTGACAGAATTTCAAAGGTTGCCTACAAATATGGAAACTAACTGTGCCTGCAAATTTAACGACGAGCGATTATGGAAGCTTGTGATGGCGTAAGGTGCTAGGGACATGTAGGCATACTAGCCTCCCAGTTTGGCTAGGAATTAGCTCACGGCGTAGCTTGACTTTAACAAGGTAAACATCATAATCATTCAGCGCGAAATCGCTTGACTCCAATCAGGGATGGATTCGTATTAGGACTCCGGAGGGGGGAAGGACCGAGTTCGGCTGGAGAAAAAATTCTTTCAGTAGTTGATTTTTCCTGTTTCATGGCTCTATTCACATCGTTGGGAGAATTCCGATGGGAGAAGTGGGTCCTATTTGCTCGTCGATGAGAGGGTAAGGGCCGTAATTGCTGGTCGTCGGGAGAGGAGGGGAGCCTTATCAGACCACGAACTTGAGTTGTATTTTTCGGATATCCCCCCCCATGGCAGTACGTGCCTTGGTGGTAAAGCCCGATACGGCATCTACGCATCTCTACCCTTGGTAGGGATCGCCCTCGAAGATGAGTGTACAGTCTGTCTTTAAATACCGACTACTGTAAGGTTCTCGACCAAACTTCCTTTCACGGAATGATCGAAATCACCGAGAACCATAGGCCCCATCGTGCCAACCGAATTTTTGCAAAGTACGATCACCTTTAAGAATTTCCCTCACACCCCCCCCCCCTTCCTCTTCCCAATCCCTCCAGTCATTCTGGTAAATCTGCGTAGCGTTTTCCTATTTTCTCCAGGGACTCTTCCAGTTTTCCCCCTGATACAATGGTGTAAGAAGGGCAAGTGGTCTGTGCAGCACGTCAAACGGGAAAAAGCGAGAACAGTCACGACCGAAAACATTTCTTATGACCTGACCCTTCCCCCGACCACTAAGCAGAACCCCGCCCCTCCCTGAAATCCCAACATAGGCGTGTCCTACAAGATCATTAAACTGCCAAGATCACAGAGGTTAGATGTTTATTACATCATAAGGAAGCGTTTTTATATTTATGACAACACGATGTTATCACAGACGATCTTCTTTGTCATGATACTACTATCCTAATATTTCGCTGTACAAAAAAATGAGTGATAAAGGCACCGGAACAATTAAAATGACTACAGATTTGTTCATTGTTTAACTAGTGAATGCATTGTATTCGAGTAAATTCCAAACAATCTCTTATCATGACCATTAATCAATACTGTATAATAGAAAAAGGCAAGGTAGTCATCGAAGATGAACAGCACGCTGACAAGACACGCCAAAAAAAGAAGTGAGCAGAAGACTGATGGAATACAAACGTCAACGGCAAACAGTAGAGATTATGTAATGATACAAGTTATGAAAGAAATTGAAACTGAGAACATAAATACGATTTTTAAAGTATAATTCGTGTTGATCTCGACGACACCTATACATTGAAATGCCCAAATTCACTCACTAAACACCGTACTAAGTATTGTTTTCGACTAGCTTTACATTCGTTTCGGAGGCATCGTCCTCTTGTATTTAATCATGAATCGCCACAGATCATTACGATGTGTACAGAGGGCCATTGACACCACTATGGCCACTAGTGCTGGTAGCGCAAGTGAAGGGATAATTTTACGCCTGAAATACGATATAAAACGATCGACGGACTCATCACTAATGCATTTGAAGATAAGGATAAGAATGAGGAAAAGCCTCCGCCGTCGATGCACCCCTTTGCGCGATACGGCACTCATTCCATCCAGAGCGTGGGTGGTTTGTCGAATGCTACAATGACTTGCGGGGGGGGGGGGGTGGCATCCGATGTACAAGTCAGTATTATGTACACAAACTGGTATCAGTTCACCGTCTCCAGAACGTAGAAGGGTTGGATGGATTAGGCGGGAGCCGGGTTTGGTCCCACCCCCAGACACACGTGTGGTAAGCGTGCTACTTGCCTTTGCATCACCACAAAATTTGAAGATAAAAGCAGACCGTTTGACGGACCAGAAAATAGATGTCTGCAGCAGCATAGAACATCTCACTCTCCTCTTTAAGAGGTCAGGACTGGAATATCACAACCAGGCTCCACAGAAAACGTCACCGCAGCTAGTTTTCCAGACCTTTCATTAGCAATGTACGGGATCGAGATCGGAGAAATAGATAGTTCA
>MU914352.1:21926-36152 GCA_036418165.1 Cooperia oncophora
GGCATAACAGCCGTAGAGGGTAAAAGCGGCCCTGGTGGCGTAACGGATAGCGCACTCGCCCGGAAAGCGTGAGGTGCGGGTTCGACTCCCGCCTGGGGCACGACTTTTGCCCATAACTCAGCATTCTTGTGATAACTTTTTTATTGAATCGTTCACTGAATGCAAAAAAAGATCAGTAAGTAGCACTCAAAAAGCTCCCGCGATCAGCTTTCGCAGGTTGTAAGGCTCAGAACTGTTAGAGCAGGTGAATGTTGTGGCTGTGGTAAATGAACTATTAATCTAGAACAAAGCAAAAAAAATTTGTCGCAAGAACACAGAATAAGGCCCTACTCAATTGAACGCATTCGGACGAGTTTTGCAGATTTTATTCAGCTTTCCAAAACCCACCGCTGCCTCGTTGCGCTAATTCTTATAAGGCCATTACTAAGGTTGTTTGAGTGTGGATCTATCCAAACTACTATGTATCTATCTGATCTGATCTAACTAATCTAATGTATCTATCAGTTTATCTATCTAGCAGTGGACGAAAAGAACGCTAGAAATTCAGCGATTATCAATGCTAGCGAGAAACTGATAACGGAAAATCAATCGAGGAGGGACTAAAACGCGAGGAGGAGTCAGCCTATCAATGTTGACTCCGCCCATTTATCAAGTCGCAGGAGTGGGATATGCTCCGTGGTTGCAGACTCTGAGAGCTTGTTCAGTGGAGGTTTTTTTCCCTTGGCTGATCGCGGGCGCTGTCTCTGAACTTCATCAGACGGTATACAACTCATTAAGATGGCCATATTGACCAACCATCCCTTGTCAGTAGAACGTTTCAGGGAAAATTCTCGAAAGGGGCTTTAAGGCGCTGAAGAACGCATTTTGTTTTCACGCAACAAGTCAAAAGCGCATGAAAAGCATGCATGAAAGACAGACAAGTGCGTAAGACTTTCACAATATTCATGCAGTGATTTCGCATGAGCATTCTCCAAATCGCAAATTCACCATTCTCAGGGAAGATGATCTTCGGTTCCTCAACCTTGGTGCATTTGAACCGCGATCTCGATATGGATGCGGAAGGAGAACTCTCGCCTGATGATTCAGTGCTAGTCTTCGGTGATAAACCCGCAGGTTTCCGATCTTGATCGTTATCGGCAGCATCAGATGATCGACGAGCCGACTGCTGACTATGAATCGTGTCCATTTCTTGAATGTCAGACAGCAATCCTAAAGTAAATTTTTCCTGGAAGGACAGATGACTAGGCATAGAGATTACTTTATCCGCAGTTACAGCTTATGAACCGAAAGGAATACAAAGATGCTATCGATAACACGCACCTTGCAGTGGCGTTAAAAAAACATACTATTCAAACGTGCGGCTTGTTGCGAATCTTCCGAGAGTGATACTTTTCTGCTTTCATTTCTCGAGGTCTTGCGAGAATTCGGTGAAGAAGCCGCCTAAATCTTAATGACTTACTCATAGATGGTATCAGCCTCCTCAAGAGTAACGCAGATGGATAAGTACAGTTCTCTTTTTAAAACAACGATACCTCCTGGCGCCCGCGCCACAGGCGCCAGCAACAAAATGACTTAAATCACCAAATTCGCTGAAAGCTTGTTCCCACGGGTAGTTTGACCTCCTCAATATAAATATCACATGCGCTCGGCACAAAACCTCCTGGCGCTAGCGCCACAGGTGCCGGCACCAAAATATGCCAAATCACCGTGCCTGTGGCGCGGGCGCCACGAGGTTTCTGGGCAAGCGAATGTGATATTCGTATTCAGGAGGTCAAACTACCTAAGATACAACATTTGAGCCAAATCTGTCCATGGATAAAAAAGTCGGTCAAAAACTGGCTTGATTTCCGATGACTGGGGCAGTAAAGGCTAGTGCCGCGAAGTGACACACGTGTTGTGGGATTTACCACTGAGCAAGCACGCCAAGATGTCCAAAATATGAAATGGGAATCGCCTTCCAAGCATTTCATGCTTCACTTTATTAGTTATCGATTACCCTTAACATTGAAAGTGAATGTTCACGCTGATCATAGGCTAATTTTTGAGTTGTAAATCTTTTAGGGAAGACAAAAAGTGCACTCACAACAAGTAGCCATTTCAAGACCCTGTTTAATAAATCACCTTAAAAAAGTGACAGGTAGATGATTTCAACTAACTTCGATTTCTTTGGCTTTGTCCATTATCGCTTTTCGCTCCTGCTCCAACACGGTGCTTCTTTTCGTTCCTTTGTATATGAGCCATAGCAAAACCGACAATGCCAGCGGTATAAGCGCTGCTGGTAAACGTTCGATGAAAATGACAGTAGTCGTTTGCAGCTGTAATGAGAGAAAAACATTTTGCAGTAAATCATTTCAATTTCTTGTGTGTTTTTGACAGCGCACTAGAAGGAAGATAAAAAAAGCGTGATTTCTGCTCATGTCATAAGTCAGCCAGAGCATAGATATATCATAGAGGGGGTCAGTTAGCCTGTCGTCACGTCGTTCAGTTAATCCCTACGTAAGTATGGGGCCCGCAATGAAAATCGTGGTTCAGAGCGGGCGGGGTCATTCTGCATCTTCACTGCTTCCTATTGTCGTGTAAAGCCATCAAGTAGAGATCTGAGCAGATTTATAAAGTCATGAGGTGACCCGGTCAAAGTTCGTGGAAATTGCTTATTAACATTTGAAGTGTAGCTGTCAAGTCTTGCAACAATGAACACGACAAGGACAAACAGCGAAAGTGAAAAATGTTCCCTCCCCTCCTCCTCTCGCCGCCGCACTTCGCCAAAAACACAATTGGCTCATGGGGCTTACTCACTTACTGGGGATTTACTTCGCATGAAATGATGGCCAAATGGATAATGTGGTTACTCATTCACTGACTTAAACCCTTGTATTCTCGGAATCTGCCGAACCAGCGAACCCCAAACTCTTGAAGATAAACTTGGCTCAGGGCCGGATATCAAAGAGCACTTCAACAATCACATCAACGTTGTCCTAATAGTTCGATCTGGAATCCGAACGACATTCTCTTGAATCCTGCGCGCGAACCAATTGTGGCGGCTCCTCACAGCGGAGCAACTGAGGAACGTCCCAATTCGGACCTGCTATGAACACGCTTCCTCCATAACGCTGTCCGACGTAAACATGATAATGCGCGCCATGAACAAAAAGCTTTTTTTTTCAGATGGCTGTATGAATTCTTGTGTTTCCTTCCCAATTATCCCAAAGCAAAATTTATTTAAACGCCAAACTTTCATCACGAGGGTGCTGACTTATGGGTAAAAGTCGTACCCCAGGCGAGGACTCGAACCCGCATATCACGCTTTTCGGACAATTGCGCTAACCGTTATACCATCAGGGACGCTCTTGCCTCTCACTGTCAGGTATTTCAGGTACTGTGACAAAGGAGGGACTATTTCATGATCACCCACTGGGATTAACTAACGTCCGTTTCCATTTGACCCAGGTCGTCCCCAAAACGATGATTCTGGGACTAGAGGGAATCAACCTATTCAACTCCTAAAAATTAATATTGATAAATAAGGCCAATAGATTTTCGCCAGAAACACTTTGCGTACGCGCGGCTATACAAAAAATGGCTTACAAGCGTCCACTGAAACAAGTTGAAAGATAGCAAAAATGCAAAAACGCATCTCAATGTACACCGTCGTTCGCTATACTAGTTCAACGTTTGTTATCAGAAGTTTCAAACTACTCAACTCAGGGGGACAGTTTATCTGGTGGAATGTCAAGGATGCGGGCAAAAATATGTGGGAGAAACTGGGAGGCCCCTATACAAACGGATCGACGAACACCGGAGGGCGCTGGGAAATCCACCTTCTTACCCTAATAGCAGTTTCTCCCGGCATCGCATAATGGAGCACCCTCACCACGGTAACCCCCTCTTAATGGTGCTCAAAAGTAACGCCTCGGTGTAGAGAGCGCCCATGCGAAGAAAATATTGGAGGGCTTGGAAATAAAAGACGGCATAAACAGCACCCCAAATAAACCATAGGGAGGAACTACGTGACATTATGCAAGTCATAATGTGATCGCGTCACATCCCACTATTTAAGGGTGTGGTTAGGGTGGGTTGGCTAATTTGCCAGGATATTTCGGTAAGTGCCTCGTATGGGGGAGTCCGTGCGGTTACATCTCTGTAGGCTCATATTCTGCATAAAACAAGCAAAATAATTTCAAGGCCCTGAAGAAAGGTTGCTATCTCGCACCGAAAATATAGCCAGATCTAAGATTATATTTTAAAACAACTTTTGAGACTCATTGATGCCTTGTGAGTTTATTGGAAAAAATTTCTTTTGTTTTGGAGTTTCAGCAAGGTTGATACACATTCAGATGAGTAATGAGACTCCGGGACAGCACCATACTCCGATAAAAAAATAGACGCCAACAAAAAATAAATCTGTCATGCACACATGATCAACAAACTGGATTGTTCAAGAAGACGGTGTAATCTGGTCTTCGGTCGTTAATGTTCTAACATTAACCAGTTTTAGAGAGGAAGCTTGTTTTCTTCAAATGTCGTACACAAAAGCCCACTCAGGGTTTGGAAAAGAAACGTCATACAGTCACTACACAAGTTCTCTTGCATTACAAGATGGTTGACGATTTTTTGATCGAAGAGTCAAACAATAAACGGCTCTATAATGATAAACCTTGTAAGGCAATAGTAATAAGGCTCATAATCTTACGCTAAAGTTTCCAACAGACTGAGAGCCTGGAGTTACGCAAAAGCATATTATATTTTTTGAGGTATAGGCCGGCTCCGCATAAAAGGTTCTTATATTTCACTTCAGATCAAGTCAGTTTTTGCTCGCTAAGCAACAAAAATAAAACCGATGGCTGTGCAGCAAAGGAGGGCGGGGGAGGGGTGGGAATTTTCAATGGAAACTCCTGTAAACCCCAGTAAAGCGTTTAGCGCAGTACAAAACGTTTTCACTCAAGTTGCAAGTTGCAAGTCAGAATGGAGGCTGAGCTACCTCTCCGCTTACGACTCCCTCTCCTATTATTTCTCATTTATTCAATTTTTCAACATATTCAGGTGAATGGAGCACTGGCAAGTGACACGCTTACCACGCGCAAGGCCCATGCCTCGAATCCGCAATGAGCTCCCGCTCAGGCCAAACAGAGCCTTCTGTACTCGTGGGACGGTGAATTGGTGCTAGATCCGCTATGGAGTGCAAGTCCACTGACTTGTATATTGGCTGGTCCCCGCACGTCATTGTATAGGTCACACTGCAATAGGCTACTTCGGTTCTGAATGGAGGTAGAATGCGTGCCCCATCGGTTGATCAACGGCGAAGTCAACAATTTTTTTGATGAACAAACCTAATTTCCTAGCTTACAATCTTTCCTCGGACAGAGAAAACAAAGTAGAATTGGCCTGGGGACGAATCCCTACCATTTAGCAGCCTCACAAAAGTTCACATCTCTTAATGTGCGGCACGTTTCCAGAAATAAGCAAGGGAGAAATGAATACTCCTCCGCACCTCCGCCAGGATGAAATGGGCCAGGACGCCGCTTTCTTAAAAAATGGGGTGGCTTCCGGTGCTTAATCAATAAATAAAGAAATCATGTTCCTCACCACCGGTAGCATGAGCAATAGCACCGCTAACTACTAATTTTTGCCGTTTACAAAAGCAAACCATTAGTGTATATGTACACATATATATTTTTTATAAAAACCACTACACATTTCTTTTTCCTTCCTTCCTTTACTGAGGAACACAGAGGGAGTGCGCACTATTCTCTTAAGTTTTCGTCTAAGGGAACTTGCGAAATTAGATCCGAACTACATTAAAAATACCACCCCACCCTCTAAAAAAACCCATGAAATAAAGATTTACAATTGACCACTGTTACGAAAAAAGTAAAATTGCAATGTGATCAAGTACTCTATATTCTGTATAGCAAACGGATATTTATTATTGCTAAGGATAAGCGCTGTTCAAACATACGGCAAATCAACAATGAACATCCAACAACGAGAACAGCAGGGAAAATAAACAAATAAACTTCCGAAAAATCACCTCAAAAAAGTAGATTGTTGATGCACGATGGCATGATTGGAATAGCACCATACCAGATAGGAATATAATACATGTTGATGCGGCGATTCGATCGATGTCTTCACGATTCATTATACATTCGAATACCTGAACAGCCAGTCGGACACAGACTTCTAGCCGATCAACAGAATTCTGTGATACATCACTGATAAACGCTCATATCAAAAGAGCAATGCGATACGAGCGAAAAACAACTTCATTCTATTCAACAGCCACATACTCTTTAGATCACACGCCATTTCCCCTCACGTCAATACATGCTCCCTGGTCACGATGTAAACAGCACGTGACTGCCTTCGCTCGCGTTCCGCCTCGGCCTGCACATTAATTGGAAAAAAGACCGCACTGGTTATGTATTGATTACGGGGGAACCCCGCGATTGCATGTTGTGGATAGTGGCGTTCACATACAAACCTTTCGTCGCTCAGTAACCCTCCAGGTACGAATACAGTAGCAAATATCAGGGAGACATCCAAGTAAGGACCTGGTAAAACCTCTGGAAGAGTTCTTCGGACCTGCTAGTTTTATGCCAATAAATCGATATCCCGTAGCCTCTGGATCACTAATCATTTCTTTGTGCCATCAAACGCTTAACAGTGAAAAATTAACAAAAAACACTGAGTGAAACCTGCTTGTGATAGAAAAACCTTAGGGTTTTGGTGGGCGGGACAACTGGGGAGGGTCAAAACTGCTTTCTATGAGGGCCGCAGCGCCTTCGTACCTATAGCAGCCGAGAAAAAGGGACAATTTTGAGCTGCATGTGCGGACCAGAATTAGGGGGAAGGGGGGGGGTAAATAGCACATGTGAAACAGGAAAAGCGAGACATACGATACCCCTCCACCAATTTTCAGAATTTCTTCAACTCCTTGCCCTTTTTTTCCCAAAATTTCTCGAAAAATTCCTCTACTTTTTACCAGAAATTTTTGCTGTCGAGGGGGGCATATAGTACGCATGAAACAGGAAAATCACCAAAAGTCAACCACCACTCCTACAACGCCAAAACGTAAATACGACCCCCCCTCCCAAAAATGGCAAGTTACGACCCCAGTGCCCTTACAACATCCATAAGAGTGAAAAAATCATTTATCAAAATAAATTGTTCCTAGCCCAAATCGACCCCCCCTATTAGGGATTCCCCAACAACGATGTGCCCTGCTTGTAAAGGACGCCTACGAATTGCCTGTGCGTGAGGAGTGTCCTTAAACTAGTGATGCAGCGAACATGTACAAATAAAAATACAATAAAACAGATATAATACAACAATTTGAAAATTAGTGCCGCGTCAGTCAAATCCCATTGCTGAGGAAGATAGTGCAGGCTTTTTCAATTGGAGACAGTCCCCACGCTCAAGTACTTCTAGGCATCCTTCCTTGTAATACTAGTCCGATCCCCATTCTCCAAATGTCCTACTTTCGCGACTTACAGCAAGTAACGAAGCGCTTATGAGGGCGCACTTCCCTCTCCACTGTCCCGTCAAAACTCAGACGCGCTATTTTCTGTCAGCTAACAAGGGTGGGTTTTTAAGCATATGCATTTTCATTTTTTTATATGAAAATGGTGATAGCAACAGATGATGCGAAGGATCCGATCAGTGAGCCAGAGGCGGCGGGACATAAAACGAGCAGGTCAGGAAAATTTGTACAGTAAGGCTGCCAGGGGCCTAGCTAGGGTATCCCCGCATTGATTTTCTGCGCTTTTTGCTTCACCTTGAACAGTCCGCGTGTAGGCGACTGCTTATGCGTATTGAGGTTTCGTAGTCTGCACGCCTCTATCGGCACGAAATAAGACAATCGCGGGTTATGATTTGAGAAAGAACAAGCTAGCTCATAATTTACGTCGGCGTCTAACAACGTCCACCAGCGTCCACCAGTGCACAATCCGCGGGCTTTAGACGCTGGTTGGTCACTCGACGTAAGTATGAACGCAGGCACCAAAACGAATGTCTCCGGCTAGATTGGGAACAATAATATAGTAGTCCGCGCTCGCCTCTTATTTAGAAGAACCATTGTGATTCTTCAGCCCGCAAGCCTTATGGATATCGTGAACCCTCAGCCTAGCGATACCAAAGCGAACCCGTTGTGAAAAACATAACTGTGGGGGTCATAATTTGAGTGCCGTGAGGTCTGCAATTTCCCTCGAGAAATCTTCCATATGTAGGTCGCATGGTGGTAGATGGGAGAGGGAGCCGTGAACATGTGCAAACTTGGAAGTTTCTCCGTTTTCCGATATTCGTTCTGTTTAACATGCACTGTGCAGCCCCACTACTTAACGCCCTCCCCGTCCACCCCAACTGACCAGGAAGCGAAAGCATAACAGCATCAAAATTACTTATAGTAGACTGTGGAAGTTATTTTGAGAGGACCAGGCTCAAGTCATTTCCCCATAACTCATTTTTGTGGAATCCCTCTAGAACGTTGGCGCGTATACTATAGCCTTCTCCTTGGGAGAGGGACCACGGTGGTGGGATGCCCGAAACTGTAAGCAGGCGGCGCGCATACCACTCAGCAACGAACGTCCACGCTTAACTGACGTGCCTGCTGTCCCATCTCGCCCAGTACAACCACCAACCGAATCTTTTCCTTTGGAGCACAGCGAGTGAGCGAATAAAAGCAGTACACACAGGACAAAGACTGTACTCACATGAGGTGTAGGACTAGCCCATCAATAAATCAGTTTTTCTCTGAAGGCATACTATGAAAGACACAAATGTTCTGCCCAGCTCATAATCTAATAGCGGAACTTTCTAAATTGTATGAAATACGAGTAACTAAAAAATAGGAAAAAAGGTATACTGTTTTTTGGTAACTCTCAGATTACTAAAATGGAGGATAGAGTGGACAAGAATTAGCATCTTCGACACTGTATTCTCTGTGTGTAGTTGCAGTTTATGGGACAGGACTTGGGTAGCACTTGAACTGATGGAGAACGTGCTGGTGTCACTTCTTGTCTGTATCAGTGCCTTCCTTCACGACGGCTAGCGTTGCTTCGTGGTGCCGATTGTTCCGATTCGTCTATTCGGCCAGCCGTTAGTCCGCATTTCAATGGCTTGCGTTTTCAGCTGGCGACAAATCGCAAAAGACGGGACGACAGCACGATATTTATCGTAGATTCCAAAGTGGCAGAGGCTTATTTGTGAAGTGCTAAAAGAAGCACTTCTCCTATTGTTAGTACGACTCAAAATAGGTTAAACAATTTGATGATTTTCAATTTGACCTCACAGAAGTCCAATTAGTAATGTTCAGCTAATGAAGGAACAACTGAATGAGATTCCTACGAAGATGTACAAGGAAACTGGGAGGATTCATGGAATGTCCCTATAGCAGATTTTACTGCCAACTTTGCTTGATGGCGATTCGATCCGAAAACAAGGGCCAATAGTTCAGCATGCTGTCGCCCCCATTTCAACTCAAGAAGGCGCGCGACGCGATGCTTATCTACAAGATCGAAACCACTACATTTGAATAGCGCAGACCATCGTCCAGTTAGGTGTCGCCAACAATCATGGCCTCCGGGTCCAACTTCTCGAATGAACAGAGACGTCAGCATCTTTCGGGAGGGGGAGGGCGAGTGGGGAGAGACACGCGACGGCCAGAAAAACCCCCTCTAGGGGAAAGACTCCATTAGGAGACTTCACAGTCAGGTCTGGGTCATGGGCAGTGGTGTTCATACCACAGCCAACGACGTTTCGGCGAATAGTTTTTGAGAAATCAGCGCACTGGCGTTCCGAGAGAATCTGTCGAGAGGCATAGGTACCTACCATTAGCGTTTCGGGGAATGTGCGCCAAAGGAATTATAGTTTTCGGCACTATTTACCCTTCACTGCTCCAGTCTTTCAAAAACATTCCAGTTTTTGACCGACTTTTTTCTGCGTTAGCAGAATTTTGTTCCCTGGAGTAGTTTGACCTCCTTAACATGAATATCACATCCGCTCGGCACGAACCTGGCGCCCGGCCAAAATACCCTAAATCACCAAATTCGCTGAAAACTTGTTCCAGGGGTAGTTTGACCTCCTGAACACGAATATCACATCCGCTCGGCCCGAAACCTGACGCCCGCGCTACGCGCTGGCGCCAAAATACCCTAGATCACCGGCGCCTGTGGCGCGGGCGCCAGGAAGTTTCGGGCTAAGCGAATGTGATATTCGTATTCAGGAGGTCAAACTACCCCACGGGGTAACATCGGAGCCAATACACGGAGAAAAAAGTCTGGTAAAAAGCGGCTCAATCCTGGATGGACGGGACAGTAAAGGGTAATTAGTGCCGGGTTTTCCGTAAGTAGCGAATTAGAAACACAAGTTTCTTTTACTTTGCAGATTAGCTGAAAGATACCCTCAGGATACAACTACCGCCAAGTCTTCGACATTGTCCTTTGGGATCTTTTTCGGATGCGGCACGCATACTACTCCCATGAATCGTAGTGGCTTATTAAAAGCGATGTGGCATATTGACTTGCGGGGCCACCAATGCACGAATCACTGTTTTATCTTCCCAAACGAACTGGTACCAATTTAGCGTACCCTGGTGGTAGGATGCTTGGCTGGCCTTAGCGGTAGCCGATCTGAGATTTGATCCCCGGATCTTGGGCGTGGTAAGTGTGCCACTTGTGAAAAGAGTCACTCTACGAAAAGTAAACAAAAATTGAGTCAGGATAACAACCAAGCGGATTTCAGAACACTGAAGCTCAAAAAATGCCAATTCTTGAGGATTTAATGTACGACTCAAACCCCTGCATGCGCTCACGTCATGCTCACAGCTGTCAGAAGTCAAACACCGCCATTCATTACAAAAACCAGATCTTCGCAGCTGATGGTTGTTTTTGCAAGCTACAGCTCTTGGGAATCTATCAAACATCACACATAAGAATAGACACGAAACCTTATCGTCCGGGCAGAACATTTGCCAACTATAACTAGGCTGCGTTCATACTGTGCGTTAGCGTTTTGTGCGCATGACAGCGTTCTGAGCTCTTCGAGGGTGCAACATCGTCTTGAGCGTATAGGCGTGCATAGATATCGACCTCGCGTTTTGACATGCACCAGCGACTGCGCGCGAAAAACCCAAAAACCGCGAACGCTCAAACACCAAGCTGAGTATTTCGATAAAGCCTGGCGTAACAAAGTATGAACGTAACCTTAAGGGAGTTACGCAAATCAAAATCGATGTATGTTCAGGGTACTGCACCTTGACGTACTGTTTTCCACATGACAAAGAGGCTAAACATAGAAAGTTTATTGATTCGTGAATGTCAACCCACGCATCCCACCGTCAAAATTCATGCAACGTAACAACAAACAACCGAGATTAATATGCAAAAACAATATTCTAGTAAAAACTAGAAACTTCAAAAAAACGTGGTAATCATTGTGGTTCAGAATGATTGTACGCATAGGAATGATGTGCAGAAATTCAAATAGACGGCGAACGCGATCGGCTGCGTGAACGGCCTCCCATTAGCGGTGAGCGACTTCTGTAGTTCGGGCTCCTATAATTCAATTAGTGAAGGAATCAACATGTACCAATCAGAAATAAATTTTTCAAACGTCACTGCTGTTGTCAAAATCACGTAATATAGGGATGAGATGCTATCTCCACACAAGAGAGGTCTCTGGTTTCCTCGTTAAGCATTCTACCTGTTCATCCTACTTTGTTAAAAAATGTGGCGAAACTTCATGAAGCAGGTTCGGGCGACGGACGATGCCGGGAATTAGGGGGGGGGGGGGGGGGGGGGGGGGGAGGTGCTACTGCTCATCCACGTGTCGAGTCATGGTGTGGAAGCTGTTTAATCGCGTGAAGCCACGAAATGACACTAGCTGGCTCGACGACCTCGCTCCAGCTCCACATAGTTACAGGTTTCGCCAGAGCGAGACCTGCAAATCAAAACTAGGGAAGTAACAAAAGTACCAAATGTCCTTGCGCCCGTCGCCGATCTCTGCCCAAAAAACATTACATTGAACATTACATTGTATGAGCACATAACACCACTCATGGTATGTCTCTAAAAAATCGGTGCAATAACGATTCTTACAGTAGGGCGCAAGTGGCTCACAAAAGAATTTAGGCGTGAGGTTAAGTGCACTGCGATAGTGGGCTATGGATTCACACCATATTTGACGCGCTTTCCCTAAAAAGAAAAAAGTGCTCGTGTCGCCCGGATATTTCATGTTGTTGGTGGTTTCTCGTAACATCTAATGCGCATCATGTTCACGGGCACCTGTTCAAGCTATTACTTACTCCACTTTTCTCCGAAAACTAAGACGGAGTTTGCATCGACTTTTTCTACGAGGCAGATTTCGCTACAGTTGGTATAGGGGTAACTCGACCTCCTGAACACGATTCACAGTCCTTTTGGTCTGAAATGCCTGGACTACCGCGACACAGCGAACCGGCGCGAAAATACCTAGGCCACTAAGTCTGCTGAAAACTTGTATACGGAGGTTATTCAACATCTTGATTACAAATATCACACCCATTTTAGGCGCTGGCGCTGATGGACGACGCTTGCGAATTCCATCTGCGCTCTGCTGGAGACGGCCTGACCTAAAGTAAAATCACTCGCCTTAGAAAAGCGCTAAATGGCGCTGGCGTCGAAAAATAAATGTCGTATTCGTGATCAGGGCATCAAACAGCCCCATTATGCAGGTTTATCAATTTTGATAAAAAAGGGTGTGGCGCCAAATCAGTGCCTAATGGCGCCAGATGACCTCAGGGCTGAAAACTAATTCGGTATTCGTGATCAAGACAAGTTATCCTACTATGCAAATTTACACCGAATTTGTGAGGAAGTGCGGTGAGCTTTTTTCCAAATTACCGCATTTGAACTTATGGCTACACGGATGATTGGCTGCTGCTGATTATGAGTGAAATAGGAACAGACTATAGCACAGGAAAAAAAAATCATGGAAACCTAGTTTCTGAGCAGAACGAAAACTGCCCTCCTTCCTCTCAGGGATTTTCCTCCTCTTGGTGGGAATTTCAATTTGTTGTTGGAAAAAGGTCCGCTTTTTCTCAATAATAGTTTGGGTTCAACTTCCTACAGTGCGCAATTAAATGTCTGATAATTCACCTGTTGTAAACCCCCCCCCCCCGCAAGGGTATATGTCGGCCCAATCGCCTACAACGCTTTTTTTCAGGAGACGATCGAATATGGGTGCGAGTCCGTCAGCCGACTATGGCAATGCAACTCAACCTTCAACGCCTAAATTCTTTTGTGAGCCATTTGCGCCCTACTGAACAATCGTTATTGTAAAAATTCGGTGCAATGCGTAACGCGACCACATTTGAAAGGACAGTTCCCCCAGACTAGATTCACAAGTTTTCCATTTACTCGTTATTCTGAAACGCTACTGGTGGTTCTGGCAAATTGAAAAAAAATGATTCATGAGCACATCTCGCCATAATATTGTAGCTATCGTTTCTAGTAAGCGATCGCATGAGCCACCAGCATTAGTTCTAGGTAGCATCAGGAATCATATGGTCGATGCATGGAGATTATTAGGCTGCGTTAACACTTTGCGGCCGCGTCCACAAACGCGGGCCAGCGCACGGCAGCGTTTCAAGCGAACGCCAGTACCAGCGACTGAATAAGTATTGATATCGGATCTAGCGTCCACCACCGCCCCGTTTTCGCGGGCACTTTTAGAGTTGAGCAAAACTGTCCGCGAAAACGCTGGTGGACGCTGGCGTGCGTGGATATCTATACTTTCTTAGTCCCTCAAAACGCTGGCGTATGCCGTTGGACACTGGCGTTCGCTCGAAACGCTGCCGTACGTAGGTGGACGCTGCCGCAAAATATGATCGTATCCTCAGAGATGCTTTAGCATTTTGAGCATTTTAAGCGTGCACAAGTGTTGAGGGACAAGCCAACGCTGGATCGATATTTATACTTTCCTAGTCACTGGAAAAGCCTGCGTACCCTCAAAATGCTTATGCAAAGTATAAACGCCCTAACGTTTAACAGGGATGGGTCCCTAGAAATGGTTCTTGGTAACGAGTTTAAATTTGTTTCTAATTCTCCTTATTTAACAATATGCAAAAAAACATAAAACTTTATAATTTACCTGGAGCGAGAACGGCTTCTGCGATCACGGCTTCGAGAACGTCCACGATCACGGCGTGGAGAACGCGATCTATATGGGTAACTAAAAAAGTGATGCCTTCCG
>MU914353.1:0-13131 GCA_036418165.1 Cooperia oncophora
ATACCGTAGACAATGCAAAAAAGTCGACCCGCATATGTGATTGGTGCGATCCTATTATAACCTGAACAGAATCAGGTGAAGTTCAGAGAGAGAAGTTGTGAGTCGTAATAATGTTGGTTACTGTCACACATACGGGAGGGGCAAAAACACTTTTCTTCCTCGACTTTCAAGGCGATATAAGTTACACTTTATTAAATTCTGATTGGACATTTCCACCATCATATTCAACAACACATTGTACACTATCAAAACTCCGCCACAGCCTTCTGGACGAACGCCATCGAGAGATTCTGGCACGCGACCGCGATGTGGTGCCTGAGATCAGCGGGGTAGTTGATTTCTCCGCCACCGTAGACCACCCTGTTGAGGCTCCTCCCGAAGTTGTCAACGGGGTTTGGGTCAGGTGACTCACTTGGATATTCCGCCCTTGGATTCCGAGTGAGCGAACGAGTTTTTCAACGCTCTTCGATTCCATGTGGTGACACCCAATTCTGTAGCAGTACGAAGTTTCCAAGACCGGTACAAGGCGACGACATGAAGGCAGGATATTCTCCTCGAGTTGGTCGATGTAACCGTCAGCGTTCACTTTCAGTCCGGAGGTCCACGAAGAAAATATCGGTCTTCTCATTCCAGGAACTTCCGGTCCATACCACCAACCCGCGCCTTGGCGACTGCGGTGAAGATGATATCCTGGACCGTAGCGACGTTGTCGGAGCTGCTCGATGTTGGAGGTCTTCCAGATCAAGAGTGCTGGTCCCCAGGTAGCTGTCCATGGGTGACTCCATACAAGAAGTTTCGCAGCTGTTTGGAGGTGATGTGAATTCCATAGGCCTTCTCCAGTCAGGCTGCGATTGGAGATGGCTTCATATTTTGGTGTACATGAAGGTGATGGGCGAGAGCCTGCTCCTGCTTATCGAGGAACATCTTGGGTATCTTCCGCCCCCTGGTACTCGTATCCACGTCTTCTGTCTGGGCTGCGTAAACTTTACTGATATGTGACTCGGCCAAGGTGTTTTTTTTTGCCTCCTGTAAAGAATTTCATTTGGGACATTCGAGTTGCGGTGGCGCGACGAAAGCGCTTTGCAGATGGCATAGTTGACGAAGTCGTTACCACGAGCCTTGTTCTAGTCTCCAAAGGGCTAGTGATTTGGGTGGGATATTGGAGAAGTCGTTCACGGCATGTTCTAGTCTTTCCAAGAATTGTTTAGGATGCGTTCCAGGAAGTCGGATGGTGTACATTGTATGACTTAAGTAAGTAGGCGCGCGAAAGCGTTGAGGCGGGTTGTGGCATGGGCCACTTGTGTTTCAGTAGCAGTTTCTGCGGACCGCTCTGTGTCATGTCTGGGTAGAAAATACTCCGTACTTTGCGGCGCGGGGTGCGTGATTAGATACACTTGGGAATGGGTCGACACAGACCTGGGGGATTATAGCGCGCGTCTAGATTATAGCGCACAAGAGCAAAGGGTTGGTGCTCGATTCTTTCACAGCACGAGTGTACAGCTGTGTTCAGAATTAGCGGCGACGCGCACCGACACTCTGTAGCGCTACATTCTCAACAGCTTCCCCCCACGTTGCTCGTTAGAATCTGGTATCGGGTTGCCACAGTGGCTACTAGGCGGCAACGCGAAGCGTTGGGATCCTTTGCGGTGTTGTTCGGCGGTTTAGGATTCGAGCCCTGTTCTGCAACTGTAGCGCTGTCGATGACGTACCACTAGCGAAAGTCTTGATTGTGGCGTACTGTGCGAGGCTTCGGAATGTGTATGCGCTCGGCTGGGAATTTGTCAGGTCTATAAAGACTTCTCCTCCTTGCTTAGTCCAATCCGATTGCGCTCACGTTCCCAGAATAGGAGGCTAGAGCTTGGGTTGATTTCTATCAATGTAAACCATATGGGCTACTTATATAATTACCCATTAGCACGTGTTATCATCCGTATCAGAGGATGAAAAGGGGTTTTCGTGTGACAGGCGCATATTCCGTGCCACCTCTCCTCTCCAACATCCAACACACGTCTGTGCCCCTTTTTGTGTGGCCGTAGACCTCCCGGCCTCTCCTGGCCTTTCCTGACCTCTCTCGCAGCGGTCTACTTACAGCTCGTACTTGATACTTGGACCCCGTCGATCTTCTGTTTTTCTCTGCCGTCTCTTGTCCGCATGGCAGACTACGGTTTTGGACCTCACACAGTCCAGCTTTTCCAAATGCTGACTGATTCACCCACCTTGGCGACCCCTCTCCCTTGAAAAAGCCCATAGTCTGCATCGCCTCATGTTTCCTTCACATCGCGAGACCTTGGCAGCCGCTGTCCACCACTATCTGTCTGTTTCACATGGTTTCGCAACAGGACCATGCATGAAAGTTCAAGATGCTACGTACACTCTGTACCCCATTGTGAGAAGGGTCGCAATTGCGGACTCATTGGCGCACGTGACAGCTGTATCAAGGATTTTTGCTCTTTCTCAGTGGTAATCGACCTCGTCAGACTTCAATTCAGTTAGTTGAGTGTCACTGGTTCCAAATACAAACCGCGAGTCTTCGTCAGGGGAATTATCGAACTTTTAAAGACCACTGCCATGTGCTGTACCAAGTACGCAATTACGACCCATCCATCTTCTGGATACAGAGTGTCACCTCCGCCAATGTCTCTCGTTGCCCTTCAAATATGGTCTGCACTTATGATCCCCATACCCTGTGCTTTGTCATAATTGTAGCCAAAATGCAGTAAAGGGTGATTTATTGGCTCTCGCAATAGGATTACCCTGTTGTTGTTTGACTTTGTCCGGAAAAGATTTTTAAAGAACTCTAATGTCCGGAAAAGATTTTAAAGAACCCTAATTCAAATTGCGTGAAATTATGGCACAAACGGCAACGTAGTGAATTCTAACCCAGTGTTGTGACAATTCCGAAGCCGTAAAGCGTAGCTGTGACGAACGACCATTCACTTCGCTCATCCCTGAAAGAAAATCTCCGTTAAAAATGGTCAAAACACATAAAAGCAGTAATAGTACGCCATTCATCATCAGCCGAATGGATTGGAGCAACAACTTATAGTAAACAAGTCAAACTTTTTGCTATACAGCTGAAATATTGTAAAGCACATTCTGCGATCTCTTAAAGAAGTCGAAGCTTTTTGTGCGGAAAGGTAGAAATTTTATGTCAGAAATCGGTAAAGTAAGGGCGTTAAAGCACAAAGTTGCTCAAGGGCTCCGACCCCAGCTGTTGTTACACTTAAATCCTGAGATGCCGATGGCGTGGCTGCGTAGCTTGAATGGGAGCAATCGCTGTGCTGAGCCTTTCAGGGCCACGTCGTTGGCTGCGGTCCCCTGCACAGTGGGGCGTATTTGTCTAAAGAGAGGGGTCGTATTTGGGCCGACAATACTTTTTTTGATAGCTGATTTTCTTCTTGTTTTAGGGACGCTGTAAGGGGGCGATTTGTATTTGCTCGCTGCTAAGAGGGGGTTCGTCTCTCCATTCTGAGAGAGGTTGTTGACTTTCCGTGGTTTTTCCTGTTTCATGTGTATTTACCCCGCCCCTGCTCGACAGCAAAGTTTTTGGGTAAAAGTAGAATTTAAATTCCGGGAAGAGTGTTTCCCCCTCCTCGCTCAACAGCTCGACGAAAAGGGAATCAGGGGTGAGGTTCGTACCAACCCCCTAAAGCGCATCAGCGCTCTTCTATAGCTGAGCCTGTAGAGATATGATTCCCTTCAGTCTTAGCAGAGCGCAGATGATCGTAGTGCCTTTCATCCAGTGCCAGCGCCAAAAATAAATGCGATATTTGTAATCAAGGCTGTCATAACCCTCGTATACAAGTTTCAGCCGTATTTGTGTTGATCTAGGTATCTGCTGCGCCGGCGACATGGGCGGGGCTGCCAGCAGTTTCGGGAGAGGCGGATGATATATTCGTTTCTGGAGGTCGAATTATTTCTAGCAACAAATTTCAGGTTTGGTAATTTAAGGTATTTCGGCGCCGGCGAAAAAAAAAAAGCTTTCTCTATGCTTTCTCTATTTTCTTTATTTGCGTATTGATTGCATACCACTCAAAAGGTACCGACAAATCCTTCATTATTTTCAGGATATGGCATGAATGGCAGCATCTTTCATTCCCACCTTCTCAAAAGTTGTGTGTCAGTAGGGTTGCCCTTTAATTATTCACAAGGTTTAGATGAGCCTTTTTCTACCGTAGGTGAACACAATCGATGAAAGGTAGCCCGTATTGCAGTGGTATCAGGGCACATCATGAGGCGCTACTATAGGCGTCGCTTTGGCTTCACGGCACATCATTATTATATCATTATTATTATATTATCATGTTAGGGGATTTTGGTCGTCGAACCTCGCCCCCCCTCCCTTTGAGGGGGAGTCGATACGACTCTCTATTTCCTTCCTGATCGGGCGTCGAGCAGGGGTAGGATGAACCACGAAAAAAATATGACCCCTCTCCCCATGATACCGACCACTTTCTTCAGATTTTTCCCAGCCACCACTTTCGGATGTTCCCGAGAATTTTCCTTCATTTACCCAGTAATTTTGCTGTCGAGCGGGAGACGAGCAAATACGACTCCTCTTCACAACGTCACTGAAGCAACATAATCAACTATCAAGAAATTTTTCTCAGCCAGAATGCGATCCTTCTCTCCCAGTGAACAAGTACTCCTTCCCCCCTTGTTGGGGAATCCCGAAGAACGATGTGTCCTGTTTGGCTTTTCATAGAATGTAAATGGTAAAATGCATGCAAGGTAAAGAATAATCGCAGGCTCCAGAAATAGCCAAGATAATATCCATTAGCCAGCAATTATGAGTCACTAATAAAGTTCTGTCAGAAAAGTGCGTTCCGTTCTCGTTTTTGCATGGAAGACAAATCGACCACTGCACACGGGAACTGGTAATCCGGGGATACTGCTGTTCTGACTTGTGGAATAACATGGAGTCCTGCGAGACTTTTGTTGTAGGACACAAAAAACGATACAATGCGATTCCCACAAGCAATTGAGCAAAAAAAAATAAACGATTCGATGAAGACGTTAGTCAAGAATAGAGTTATGGCCAGAACTAGACTAAGGCGTGTTCCACACGGGACCTGCACACTTCTCATTGGCGGGTGCCTCGTTCTTGGGTGCCTAATAGGAGTGGCGCACCAATGAGAAAGGCGTGAAAGCTCAGGTGGCTCCGCCCATACGACCGACATGAAATAGGCACCTATAAGTTTACCTTTCAGGTTCATAGCAGTTGGCGATTTTGTTTGCAGTGACGTTTCGCCACCGGGAATCCAGAAAACCCGGCGATAATTGCGCAAATATCTGTAATACATACTAGTTTAGCACAGATTGTCATTTAAATGTGCTCTGTGACAACTGCTAAGCCCAGGCACGCTCATTGGTTCCTAATCCCTATATCTCTATAGCTGATAACATCAAACTAGAAAACTTAAGGCTCAATAGTTGAAGAAGGATGTTCTTTGCTTTTAGCCATCGGATGGTTGATTCCAAGAAATACCATTATTTAGGATTTCGCAGCGCAAAGGGTCTGGGGAATTTTTGAGTGATGGTTTCTCCAGCTGCCCGAGCGCTAAAAGTCCCCTCCTTTAGACTGGTTTGGTTCATCGGAACTATTTGGAAACACAAAAAGGCAAATGCTTAGCTCGCACATAGGTCCTGTTCGCTGAGGATGACGGGGCGTGTCCAGGGGGATGGGCTTGGCGCGGTGCAAACGAGTTCTCTTTTCTTTTCTTATTTTTTCTTTCGGCACGCGACACTGCATCATGTCGCTTGTATAAGTCCTTCTTTACCAGATGTTGTCAGTTACCCGCTCCGAAAACAGGTGAGAAGGGGCCGGGGGCACGCCAAATGCAGCTTCACTGACACGCCCCATCATCCGCAGCGGACAATACTGTGCGCGGTACAGAAGTGCTCACTTGTATTTGATGCCGAAACACTTTTTTCCTCATTCGGTCCGAATAGAGCTTGTCGAAAAAACGAATTCTTCAATCGATAGTAATGACCGCCACGAGGTTAGAGGTGCGTGTTCCCCTACCATTTTCGTTTCCAAAGGTGACCTTAGGCTTTACTTCTGATACTGGTCAAAAAATATAGAGAAATCGATCTAGTCTTCTCAAAAGGTCATTGGGATCGATCTCTTTTTCATATGACGTCACATGACGTCACATAATTAATCATAAAAACATCAAAATAAATTCTTTGCACAGTGTCAAACGACCATTTTTCTGATCGAAAACATTGTCTTTAGTGAATTCTACAGTACCGTATGTTTTCCCAAGTACCATTACCATTTCCTACTTCTATTGTTTGGGGCAAAACTCGGAAAAATTGACTGAAAAAGACTCAGGGAATATTCGAAGTTATTAAGGACGCCTAGAGATCCTTTCTTTCATTTCTGCTATGTAGCTTATGTTTATATTCAAATAAACAATGTTTTCGGAGATGACCAGGCGCTCAGGGGGTAATCCTCATTGTGAGGGGGGAGAAATCATCGTGAAAAGGGAGGGTGTGGCGTGTTTGTTGAATTCAATCTTACGAAGTGAAAGTTCCAGGTCGTGAATAGCATGAATAAGGTTTCTCCCATTTCCTTGCTATGCCTGAGGGAGGAGGATAGGAGAGAAGGAAGAATCAAAGTGGGTTGTTGGATAAAAAGCTAGGCTTTGCCGTCAAGCATTATCCTGATTGAGAGATTTCCTCTGACTCTTCTTTCATGACGGGCACGGATATCGATCGCTAGTTAGCGGCAACGATTATTGATTACTTGCCACTCACTAACGCTCTTGAGCGGTTGCAGATTTCACCGCTCAATGGTGTCTGGGCCCCGAAGAGAAGATTCGCTCGAGGCTCAGAGTTCGGCCATTTTATCAAAAGTTCCGGCTTTCAACCTCGAAAAGCACATAAAAAATCGATTCAATTATTGGTTGCCTTTTTTGGCACGCATATTGATTATATGACAGGCGGGTATATCGATTGACACGAGTATTGATTAAAAAAGCCTGTGTCGGGTGAATTAATGAGCGGCATGGAATTTCGGTACGTTGAAATATTCATGGGGTGCAGATGAAGATGGAAAGAAACTTTTTGTTATGCTCTATTGATTCGCCTGGTTACTGGTTAATGATGAGTATAAAGTAGAAAACCTTTAGAACACAGCGAATTTTCTCGTTTCGATTATCCTCTTGATGACGTCGATAAGCTTCAGCTTCAAGTCGATTGAATACTGCACCACCGGCAAATGCGTACACCAGTACGAGTAAGAGCAGAGAACAATGAAGTGTGAACGGCTTGGCTTTCTAGAGAATAAATAAAAATATTATTCGTATAAATTACACAGTATAGTTGCATCTAAATAGCTATATCTATAGATACATATTCCACTACTATTAACAGTCTACTAACAGAGCGATAAACACTCCGCAATACCGACCGATACCTCAAATCTGCTCTTCTGCTGAAGGTTGTGCATATGAGGAAACTGAAATAGAATTTTTGCAATACTCCATGTGCCGACCATGTTACTAGTACATGCGCCGAAAGGGGTAAGAATGATGATGGAAAGTTTTGGGTATACAACTGGAGGGGGAAGAATGTAAACGAACGAGGCAGGGGAATAATTCATCAAAATCCCAACAACATGAAAAAATAAATGGCCATAGTAGATTTCTATAAATAAACTTGGATTTTGTGCACTCTTGTTGGCTGAAAATGGTGAAATGAAAATGAAAACGTGCTGAAAATTGGCTATGGCTGACATCACTGCATTCAGTGACTTCACTAAGACTGAGTAGATTGGGGACGGAAGATATTGCCCAGTTTCAGTCTTGCACTTAGATTGGAATGCCATGGAAGAAGAGCCCATCGAGAGATCTGGCTGATGAAAGTGACGTACCAGGACCTAGCCCAGGCTGGTGCTCATTGTAGAGCTTCATCTCAAAGTATGCTGGAGCTAATAAGCGCCCAGTGGGATATAGAGAACAATATGGTGGAGAGAAGAGTAAGATTTAACTATACCAGTATGATTAAAAAACGAGGTAAAAGACGGTAAGCCCAATATGGCAGGGCACCTCGCCTGTCATTTATTGTGATGGGGCGGGAAAAGTTGCGTGGACCAAATACGTGGGTAAAATGTGAGGTATGGACGACGTGTGTGAAGTCATTGAGATGAGTCTGACCAGTGACCATAAGCATTTACTATTGAAATACCATTAAAACATTATTGATTCGTCGCAGCACCCAGCTGAACCCACCCGTAGTGAGATAATGAGAAAAGCCTAGGGGGCACAATCAAGTGGTGTACGTCGTAAAAAGCCGAGCCTACATGGGATGAGTGGATGCCACGAGAGACAGGTGTTTAATGGATTTAGAGGACGTGTACACACTTCTGGGTTAGGATATGAACATGATTACGGTAGAAGCAGTTTTCTTCAGGGTGGTCCACATGTTGAGCTCAGCGTAAATTTCTGATTTTCGCCTTCAAGAAAATGAACATTGCCACAACAGAGCATCAATAGGCTCAAATAGCGTCATGGACGGTACTGCTTCAATAGAGTTTGTTCTTCAAATCCATTTGGAAAGACCTAATGCAATCGTTCATCAGGACCAAAAAAGAAAATGGAGAGTTCCTGAGTTTGAAAATAGAAAGGAGAGAGTGAAAGCCTGAAAGCCAGCATTGCCCGTCACTCCATGCTGACTAAGGAAATCTGCAGCATGTGCAGCAAGAACTGATGCAAATAGGTACAGGAAGTAGGTTTTACTTGTTGGTCGAGTTGAAGCTAACGAAATTGTGAGAATTCATTTCCCTATGCTCTTCCACAGGGACTTGAGAGTTTAGGGAAGATTAGGAGTAGTACTTGTCCCAAATGCTGATTGGCCGGCGTTTCGCCGATTTGTAAAGTAGTCACGATGCAATACTTAGTAAATAAAGGGCACAGTTCGGCAACGAGGGGGCATTTTGCACTTTCGATGCTTCACATTGTTGTGTCGAGCCATCAAGTAGAGATAACAGTTAAAGTTTGTGGAAACTACCTGTCAACCCTTGCATAGAAGACCTGTAAACTCTTGTAAAGCAATTAACACGACAATGGGAAGCCTCGAAAGTGCAAAATGCCCCCCTCGCCCATTGTCGAGATGCGCCAATTAAAGTATAAAGTTCAGCCATTACCTGGAATCGTGAGAAGCTGAAAATGCGCAGGAACAACTGAACCAGCATGACCATTACACTTGGCTGCACTACTGTTGAAGAAGTGCTGCACGGTACATTCTAAACAGTACAGTATGTTTAGTACGAGTTTTAAGGGGAAGTGAGGCGATAAGATGTCGCATCATCAATTCACAGAAAACCCAAAGAGTAATCGTACTGGCAGACGTGTAACAACAACTGACGCGTGCACAAATTGGGTCGAAATGAGGAGTGGCCATCAATTGTTTATAGCATTTAGATTGTTTATATGTTCGGCCAGGAAAAAAAAAGACGAAAGGCTTGGATAGTAAGTTTTCCCCGCGATGGTCCCGATGAGCAAATGTAATCATGTCCGAATAAAGCGCCTGGCTAGTGGTAGGGGGCGCCCAATCATAAGCTCCAGAGCTAATGCTTGATGAAGCCCCTTCAAAATAAAAAAATGCACCGTTGTTGAAGAGAAAAGAGGCTAAACGAATTGTGGTTGAAATTTCCAGAAATTCGTTACCACACTGAATTTGATGGTAAACCTTAATGAAAACGAATTTAGGATGTGTGAAAGACTGGGTGAAAGGCGGTAACGCCTACGAATAGATGGGCGTTCCAGTGGGAACCATCTTTTCATGACTGTCCTCCTTTCGAACATTACTCAAAGGGGAAAACCGACGACATCGTCGTGTCCGTCGAGATTTCATTATGTCGCTCGAGGTACCCATATGGCATCAGTATAAATGGCGAACCGTTAGCATGCGATAAAGTTGAACGACGCAAACGACGACGTTATTGTCTAGTGAATTGAGAGGGAATAGAGCGAAGCTGCTGCCTCGTCATTTAACCTCACTTCTTTCTTTCCCACTTCGTCAATGAGATAGCTCTAACCATTAGGGTAAGTAAATTTTGACAGCTTTTTGACAGGAATGGAACGAGTCCATCGAACTCGGCCCACTGCATCATCATAATCCTTGGGTCTAGTCTGCCTTGAGAGCGGAACTGCTCTTAAGGCATCCTACGTTGGAGAACTCCCAGTGAGTGGGAAAGGGGGCTGTATACGGTAGCTGGAAAGAAGGGAATCGTATCCGCTTTTGAGAGGGGTTTGCCGCGTGCGAGAAGAATTTTCGCGATACTGTGGACTTTTTGCGGTTTTTCTCCGTTTCACAGATGCTATATACTTCCCCCTCCCTTTCGACGGGAAAATGGAAAAGAAATGAAAAGCAAAAAACTGGAAGTTTTTGGGATAATGTTGGCGAGGCGAGACAGGCAAGATAAGTTAGGAGGTAAGATAAGATGGGAGGAGGGGGTCGTAACAGACAGAGGACGACGTTGGGGGCAGGATACAGCATCGTGATGTGTGAAATGGTAGTGTCGCTACGAACCCCCCCCCCCCCTCGAGGAAGGGTTTGGTACGACCCCCACCTAGAAAGGGTCTCGGTGTGCCCTTTCCCCTATCTTCAACACCTACCCACCAATTTCCCACATTTCCCAGTTTTTCACCCAAAGATTTTCGGTCAAGTAAGGTAGGTGAGGGGCGGGTAAGTGAGGGGCCTATGAAACAGGAAAAATCGCGCAAAAAGTCAACAATCGGGAAAAAATTTTCCTAAGCAAGGCAAATTTCTCTCAAAGCCACATAAGCCCCCCCCTCCGCAGCGGAAATGTACAACCCCTAGTGTTTCACCCCAACGATGCTGTACCCTGATAGGGGTGGGGTCGTATTTCCTAGGAATTGTTCCCAGTGTCAGGACGTGCCCTGACCGCTCTTCCCCTAGCCTTACCAAGCCGCATGTTAGGCATTCCCAACGGGGGGGGATTGGATAGTTGCGCCACTGATTGTGAAAGAAATTTGCGGGGACTGGGTGGGGCGTGTTGGAAAGCTATCTCCCCCCCCCCCTCCCAACCTCTGTTCTGACAGACAAATTACGCGGGGAAAAGTTGAGAAAAGTTTTTTGGGAAATTCCGAAAAAAAGTGAAAGAAGTGGTAGGAAGTGGGAATACCTGAGAAAGGGCTATGTAAGATGGCGAAGGGGGAGATCGTATTTCATTCGCGGTGTTTCCCGTTTCACATGGGCTTATACTCCCATCCCCTCCCCCTCGACAGCTCGATTGTACCAGAGGAGGAAACTAGGGGGTCGTATAAAACCTTTTAGGGGGGGAGGTCATACGGACTCGGACTCTGGCAAGACCCCCAATCAATGATGTGCCCTGGTTGGTGGCGTTTCAGAATTAATATGCAACAACTTTTCCGGTTGTCGAAAGTAGTACCTAGTGGGTGGTGACGCTGGTGACGCTCCCCCCCCCCACTTCCTGCGCCCGCCTGTTCCACTTCAGAATTTTGAGGGAGAAGAGGAAAATTTTTGGGACATTCCACAAAAAGTGGAAGGAACTTGGGGAAGTGTAGGAAACTGGGAAAGTGGTAGGTCGGATGAAGAACAGCGAAGGGGTCGTATCAAAGGAGAGAATTTGGAAGCGGATCGTATTTTCTCCAGCGGCAGGGCGTGCTGTGAGCGTTACCCTTTCCATTACACCCTTACTGAGGAACTTTTCGTAACGGTAAAGTCCAGGGCTACTGGGGATAATTCTAACTTGACATCATCGAGAGTCAAATATTGTGAGGAGGGTTCTTATAGGCGATATGTTCTTAGGAAAGTTTGTGACGTCAGTTCTTAGTTGTCGATCCCTCAGTCTCCCTTACTGACAGCTCTACTTTTTCAAAGCCGCGACAATTCAACTCGCCCAGTCACTGAAGTCCATCCGGACTGACGCCCGAGCGAGCCATATACATTGGCTTAAATGACAGCATATAAATTCTGGTCTAAGTACGCAGGCTTCTGAAAAGTACCTATAGGGAAAGAACAACCGGTACACAGTAAGGAAAAGCTGCTTGGTAGTCCATTTCCCTAAGAGGTGACTTTGTAGTATCAGGCTCCTTGTTGAACAAGAGTACTGAAAGTTCAACTGGAGACCTGTAGAAAACAAACAGACGGAAGAGCAATATCGTACGCCTGGATTTCTGAAAACTCCACATTTGTGGCTAGAAAAGGGCGGACTAATCGGCGATTCAAGAAGCTCTTGAGCGATGCACTTCACCAAAAGGACGACATGCTCGACTGGTAGGCTGGTAAGATCCTATTCATGCAGTGTGCATAGCTAAGGCCTTTGTTGAGACAAGTGCTACATGCCGCCCTGGCGACTGCTAGGATTGTCTTTAGGCTAATTTGAAGAAAATATCCCGAATTCATATGCGCTGGCACGTCTTGAACAAGGCAGAGCCGAGATTGCCAACCAAGCCTTAAGCACCTTATTACGTCACACGAAACTTCAACAGAATCAATATTTTTTAGGCTAAATCTAATGAAATGAAGTAAGTTATAATGGGCCTCAATAATTGTAGAAGAACACACTCAGAGAGTTGAGAAGAGCGCTCCACAAGAGCTTTCAAACAATCCATAACAGCGGAGCAATGAAGTAAAAACTGTCGATGACGAATGAGCTGAAGGAGGTTGTCCAGTTCGACAACTTAGGATAACCCAGTGGAAATAGCATTGAGAAGTTAGCTATAGCTTAGGCAAAGAATATCATGGGGTCGGGTACACTGATAGGATTTTCTTCAAAATATGACAACCTTCCTCTTACTAAGGAGTTCTCACTCGTGATACGCCCATTTGCGTAGAAAAACGAGAAATAAGAAATGCATAGGCAGTACTGTAGGAGAACGGAAGTGGTAACTTTGACACTGAGAAATGAATGTTGAACAGCAGAGTATTAATGTGAAAAGATGAGGAGACATCAAAAGCATTATTGCGAAAGACATGAAGTATCCAAAAAGGAATCACGTTCGCGGCAAAAAAGTGGGCTTCGCCATCTGGGGCGGGGCTTCCAATGGTGTCTGCTGTGGGCAGGTAATAGTGTAGACGGCATTTCGCGCAGGAATGGAAAAAAAGAAAGAAAAAAAGGAAGTATTAGAACAAATT
>MU914354.1:0-14561 GCA_036418165.1 Cooperia oncophora
CTAAAATGAAGCACTCACCATGCTCTTGCCTTACAGAAGCTTATGCAACTACAAAATTGCGCAATTTCCAAACTGAGCTAGGAAAATGGGAAGTTTTCCTCTCCCGCTGGCCGATTTTCCCCTTGCTGATGGTGAGAGTAAGCAGACGACATGATCATCAGGTTCTCTCTCCATGGAAGCGAGGCGTTGATCTTGACTTTGATGGTGTGTTGCAGTCAGTCACGGAGGAGGAGTGGAGTGGGTCCGCCCATGACTGCCTTTCCTACCATTAGTGATCGGTTAGTGATCGATTCAGGATGAAAACAACCAGTTGTATTAGACGCTGTGGGTGGGCTCACTGCATGCCTCTTGACACCGCCCCGGCCAATTGCGACTATAGGATCACCACCCCAGCCAACTACCAGTTGCGACTGTAGAGAGAGTCCTCTTTGGTGGCTTAACGTTGCGAGCAGGCGGTCATCCTAAAAAGTCTCGAAGACTTGGTTCGCTACGAGGGACTGGGTCTTCGAGGCTTTCGAGGGCCTCCCCAAGCCGAATTGCGCCTGACTCTTTTTTATTGTTTTGTGTTGCTGCGTGCTGCTGCTGCTGGTCCGTCGTCATAATCATAATTAAAAAAGAGTCCCGTCGGTAGTGCCTGTGGCAAACGGTGGCGCTGACTTGTTCACCCTCCAAGGGTCAAATCCCTATTGATTTCCACCAAATAGACAACGCAGTACGCACATAGAAGTGGTGGGCATGGCGCACTCCAAAAAGGATTAATCAACGCTGAAAGCTTGTTTCCTACCTAACAACCTTATTACCAAGGAAGGGGAAAAGCAGTACCGTATAAAAATTTGAAAGCCATAAGGCTTTGTGAGGGGGGGGGGGAGCATGTTGCACATTTCGCCCACTTCCCATCCAATGGTCCGAGTTGCTATCAAGGTGGAGAACTCTGTGAAAGTTTGTGAAGCTGTAGATACTACTTATCAGCTCTCATAAAGAATCCCTGTCAGTACTCGTAAGGCGATGAACACGCAGATGGAAGTTGTGAAGTGCAAAATTGACTCCCACCAAAGCCGCGACTGCGTGCTGAAATTTTTTTTCTTCTTTTATTCTCGGATTCTTCTTGCTTTTCTTCTAGGACTATTCTCTCTGTCTGCAGGATTTACCATTACTCTCAGCCTTTTCTTCTCCATTGAACTGCCTCGTTCTCATGCGCTTTCTTGTGGGGGTTATGGCTTTGCACTGACGCTAACTGGGTGACTGACATCAATCGGCGCTCCATCGCAGTGTCCGCGAATGATTTTATGCACTTTGCAGCAATGTTCTGGAAACTCCAAAAAAGCATCGTTCAATATCCATGGCCTCTGCTTCGTGGCTTTCACAATCAATAGCCTCAGCCCTGCGCTACGGCTCTGGCATCGTTATGTCAGGATAACCCACGTTTATTTATGTTTTCTCGGAACAAACTTGAACCTCGAAGTTTTGATAGAGTTCCTCTTTTTCTCTTGTTGTTTTTCTCTTTGTGCTCTTTTTCCACCCCCCAGCCCCGATCGAAATTGCGATTGAAAGATCTATCTAGAAAAACAAATTGTTTGTTAAATGACCATTGAAAATTCCCCATAATTTGTAATAATCTACATTGCTATACTTGTTAGCTTTTTTATTGGCCTGAATTGATTCCTACATATTTTGGCACAATTCGGCCTGGAAAGGGCATTTTGCACTCTCACCAGTTCATCTTGGTAGTTCCTGTTAAATTACATGTCATTAAAATTATTCATAAAATAACAACAGTCTGCACTGTTATACTTGTTAGTTATAATTCATAGACCTGAATTGTCCTTATTAGCCGCAATTCGGCTTAGGAGGGGGCATTTTGCATCTGCGCTAGTTCCTGTTGATAGTTTATGTTATATTGCATGTCATTGAAAATGCCTCATGCCTCAAAAATCATCATCTCGTTGTTGTAATTGTAAGCCATTTTTTATTTGTCTGAATTGTTTCCTATTTTAGCGCAGTTCGGCTTGGGAGGGACATTGCACTCTCTTTAGTTCCTTTATTGGAAATTCCTGCTAATTCACACGTCACAACTTGGTAAGACCTGTAAAGTTAGTCAAGTGGAAACAAGGTCATGCTTTTTCATAGCTTAACGGGAATTAACAGGTCTCCATTGATGGAAACCAGCTAGATGCTCCTTCCAAGCCAAACTGCGCCCTGTTTGTATCGAATTCGCGATTTTTTTTAATATTTCAATGATTCCAGTAATAACTAGAACTTTCTAGACTATGGTGCCTTTGCTGCCGTTTTATCTGGTCACTGTAACACTGGGATTGTCTTTGGCATGCATGCTCACGTTGTTCTTCCCCTCATGTCCATCCATCGTACCTGCACTGACAACCTATGGAGTCTCAGCTCTTTATCTCAAGGACAAGATCCAGTTTATACAGGCTATATCTGTCCCAAAGAAGTGAGTCATTTGGTCCTAAGGTGAGCTTCAGATATGATTCGAGTTTTGTTTCAGGTGGTTTTGGCACTTTTATCTGTTGGGTTCGTTTTGGGTGGCATCTTGGATGCTGTTTTGTGGCGCTGTTTCACATGACATGACAGTTCCATCGGATTCGTTGAAGAAATTTTTCAGGCTACTTACTCCTGTAAAACCGCAGCGTGAGTTGGGCTGACTAAAGTCAGTGGGCATGATTGCTGGAGGCGGGCGGTTGTGGTCAACGTCATTGGTGGAAGGGCTGCGTGGGGTGTGGCCAAACGCCCTCTCTCAGAGCTTCCCCAATGACGTTGACTACAACCGCCCGCCTGCAGCAATCGTGCCCACTGCCTTTAAGTTAATGAGTTTTCAGTTTCATCAAAATGAAATGATTAGTTTCGTAGGTTTTTCCTAGAAAACTAATCAGATTCCTCCTCTAGTGCGAACTTTCGATATAGTCAAGACGGGGCTGAAGGTCAAGTGTAGTCCAATGATTCCCGTGGAGGACAAATTGCGTGTTGTGTCAATAATGTCCTCTTTTGAGGAAGGGGGAGGGGCATATTTTACCCAACTGTTAATCTCTCGCATCCCTACGAGTACATATTTCTATGGAGATCGTTGGGAATACCAAGGAGGTTCTAAAAAAGGGCCATAAATATTCAGGTGGTTTGCTGTTGGTTGGTGAGTGGCATGCGCCGAGGCAGTTCGGCGACGGGGGCGTTTTGCACTTCTGCTACATTCCGTCCACCTAGCTAGACAGCCTCTTCTTGAGTTGACAGGTTTTACCATGATGGCTTGACGAGCTTGCTCCAGCTTCACAAGAGTTCACAGGTTTCACCAGAGTGAGACTTGTAAACCGGAACTAGTGAAGCAACAAAAGTGCCCCCCCCCCCCCCCGTCGTCGAACTGTGCCAATACGGTGAGCAGAGCGTGGAAAGTAGTAATGGCGGTGATGTGACATAGGTGTTGGAAATTAGTGTGCAATGGTATTGGCTACTGGAGAGCGATTTGTTGGTTTTTAAGTGCAAAACTTCGACCACGGCAGGATTCGAACCTGCAATCTTCTGCTCCGTAGGCAGACGCGTTATCCATTGCGCCACGCGGCCACACTCTAGCGTGACTGCTGTGGTATCCTTTCTTCCACAGAAGGAACAGCATCGAAACAGGTGAAATGGCGGTACCAGTGCAACATCATCCCTACTATGTTTCCAGTTTCTCTCAACTTTTGCGAAAAATTCGCACTTCTTCCCCACGAAACTGACCTCAAGCGACGGGGGGGGAGGGGGGGGGGGGGGGGGAGATGCTGCAGCCGATTATCAGAAATAGTAACTGTACAGTAGCTGGCCACGTCACGAACTAGGGCGGACAACTGCCACTGAACAAATTCTACCCCTCCTCCACAGCGGCCAAGTTTGACCTTCTGATAAGATTCTCTCATCGAAGTTTCAAAGGCACTTGGCACGATAAACCTCTAAGGCAAGTGGGATTGATACGCCTGGCAGGACGGAATTCCGCGACCCTGAGCAGGCGCTGCGTAGCGCCTTTCCAAGGTACCCTTATAAGGGCCCTATCAAGCTACAACATACCGACCCGAACGCCCACCACGCCCGCCCGCCCACAAATGGACGACCGTACCTGATGCTCGTATTGCTTCATTTGCGAAGTAAAATATGAAGCGAAGGGATTGATATGAAGCGGCCGCGGTGCTGCATGGATATATGAGTACATACATGCAGCCGTACCTACCGTAGCGGTTACTTGGCAAGATGCCTACGGGAAACTCGTCCGAAAAAAACGAAATTACTTTTTGAGTCATTGAGAACGAAGGCTTTTCTTCGCAGGTTTTTGACCGTTTCACTTCGTTTTTTCGCCATTTTCCCCACTATATAGCGCCCTGCTAGCATTTTAGGCCGATTACCAAATTATCGTGCTAACTGCCTTTGAGTGATTTTGCATTATGCACGGGGCACATTATCTTACTGTCCTTTTCCTGAACTCCCCTATTATCCTTCTGGCTCACGGCGGGCCCAGTTCTTTGGGCTGTTCTTTCCATACCCTGCAGAAGAAAACTTGAGGCGAATTCTATAGGGGATTGAGTATGAAAAACGTTGGAGAGGTAGATGTAATCATTATCATCTTTGTTAGTAGTAAAAGGTGGCAGCCCATGCTTGTTGAGTAGGAGGAGTCAGACCTAGTTATGTACCTTCCTCAATAGTGTGATCAGTCCTCCTCTCGTCTGCCTTAGAAAGGAGCGACCCCTTGGGCCTGACTCCTCCCACCCGATCAGTTGAACTGTGCCTTTAAGTTCGGCATTTACAATATTCTATCCACTCACTGGTTTCTTCTTTCAGATAATTGGTCCACTACGAATTCTCGCTTTAAGTTTAGTGCTTTTTCATGTTGTGCGAAGGCTATGGGAATCAGTGAGTTTGCTGCTGTTTTCCAGCACGTTCTGAGAGCGGGTTCATACTTCGCGATCCGATCGCTTGGATCGCGCGATCCAAGCGACCGGATCATGAAGTATGATCGGATCTAACTGCATTATTATTATTTAGCTTTATTTAGCTGTGCATTTCTGTTTACTCGGATACCACCATGAACTTGTTCCATTACGTAGTTGGACTTATTCACTACACAATTTTACCACTCACTATAGTCTGTGAATCAAGAGGCATCGCTAACACCGCATACGGTAGGTTTGAGTAGCTTTGGTACTCTTGTAGCTGCTAGACATCATCCAGTTTCAGCTTCTGGCACAGTAAGTGGGAGGGGACATTTAGTTCCCAAGTAACGAGAGTGCAAATGTCCTCCCTTAGCCCAACTGCGCCTAGCTTGTTTATTATCTGACCATGATCATGAACACGTAATTATCCTCCGGGAAGGCATAATCCACGGTGACCCTATGGGCGGAGTCATACCTACCGCTGAGCATTTCTAACTGGTGCATTCCTTCTGCCTGAAAGGCCCTGTTTTGTCCTGTCAGAAATTTCCGTCGTAGGAGGAGCGCAACAGGTCTGGTATGTGCTGGAAACCCAGCTTCCTTAATACGAGCCAAAAGTCACTTGCCATGGCTCTTCTGTTTGATAGCTGTTCGGCTTAGAGGGGGCATTTTGCCCTTCCGCTTGATCCTCTTGCTCATACGTGTCAACTAACATGTTAACACATGTGAAGCTTTGGGAAATTGCGAAATGGTAAAGTGAACCATTTCAGTTACAAGTATTTACGAGTATTCACAAGCTTGTACAAGCCTCGCTGAGTACCATTTGATGCCACGACCAAGCTGGCCTGCGCTCATACCTCCAAAGCATCGCTAGTAGGGCAAGGGGCGCACCAATAAGAGAGACACAGTGGTGGGGCTGACTCCGCCCATACGATCAGAATGGACTGTGCCTATAACTGGCCTACTCTGTGTACTAACATTTATTATAGGTCCTATATTTTCGACGTCTGAAATCTCTTCGTGCCAATGGTTTGGTGTGGCGCTTTTCCTTTTCTGTAATCGAGAGCAGCACTTAATCTCTAGAAATATTGCTGCACTAAGGAAAGCACCAGATGGTTTTTCGATGATATTAATTTTTCTATACAGTATGATTGTGCGTCAGTGAAACTGTGAAGTACTTGCATCTGCAGGTTCAGGACTAATTTTCAACTACGCGCATGGAATTTGCTATGGAGGCTGGTTTGACTATGTATCATGCCCTCATTTCTTCTTTGAAATTGGTATATATCTTTCACTTTGGATGGTACTCCCGAGCGCTTATGCTTACAAGGTGTGTTTTTCATTTCTCTCGAAAATATCTTCAACTGTATCCACGCTGACTACACTGCGTCCCAAAAGTATAGTTCCACCCATAAATCTCACAATATCCCGCCCTACACGACGTTTTCGAAAAAGCCTTGATAGAAAATGTGGTAATTACCAGTGCCAATTTGCATGCCAACACCGAGAACTAACTTTCCAGAGCAACTTCAATTTTCTTTATTTTTTGAAAATTTCTCACTTTGACAATGTCCCAAAAGTATAGTTCCACCGCATATTTTCCCACTGCGTTTGCCGATGGGCTCTTGAGCTTTCCCAATAAGAATAAGGGAGATGGGGACATCGAAGCTGTGCCCTAGCCCCCCCCCCCGTCTCCGATATCCAGCTGCATTACTCACTGTGGATGTCCACCCTCATTTCCACAAAACTTATACATATGACTATTATTTCACCCACAATACAAACAAAAATGGCAAGGTACCGAAGGGCGTCGTTCATTCTCTGTAGAACCCACGTGATCAGATCTCGCCCATTTCACCCAAACCCACAGCCTTCAAGGGTCGATTTATTGCCACAGAAGCTGGGCCTTGATGTAACAGAGAAGGCAGTGTGCGACAAAAAGCGCGCCCAGTCTAAGCTTGTCTGAACCCTGGCAACACCCAGTCGAGCTACATCAAAAGCTGTGATGGTTGGAGGGGGCAGACGAACAGAAAATGGGTATGTACTGGTCTGACAACTGACTGCTCCAGCTCTCAGCCCTATTTGGATGGATTAGACCAGCGATGTGAAAATTGTATGATACTCACAGGCCACCATGACCATTGAAGCTTTTATAATGGAGCAAAGGCAGTTCAGGCAGGCCAAGTTTTGACTATGCCACGTCATGTCTGCTTCTCTGTCCCCTCTCACCTTCCCACCGAATCTTGAATGTGGGGTTAGTGCGTCAAAAATCTTTGCATCAAATAGACAATCCACGCTGACCGTATGGGCGTAGTCAGGTCTGAACGTTTCTCCTTCGTGCAGTCCCTTTCTACGATGCTAGACGGCAGGGCGCTCGAATGATAAATGCACAATGGCGGGTCTGACTCCGCCCATATGGTCAGCGTGGACTGCGTTTCGGGACTCTAATGTTTGTTAGGAAAGTAAGGCTGCTATGGTATGGAGTACTCATACTGAAGCTTCAGAAAGACAAAAAGAGTAGAAAGGACAGGACGTGGCCCATTCGCTCGCTGCTCCTCCCTCTGACCCCCCCACCCCCACCCAATTTCCCCTTCGATTTTCGAAATCGACTCATAACTGCGTTCATATTTCAGTTTCTTATGATATTCGTCTTAGTCAATCAATTATTCGCTGGCCAAATTACTCATCGATGGTATCGAAGGACTTTCAAGGCGTATCCACTCGATCGAAAGGCGGTAATCCCGTATATTTTATAGTACTCAGGCATTTAATTCACTTAATAACTATTTTTTATCCGTTTTGTTGTTGTCCTGTTACCAAAATATCTACCCGCTGTTGAGTGCTCTTCAGAGCTGAGCTTTCATCATTCATAGTGAACCTTGTTAAATAGAGGAATCATGTTGTCTTTTGAACGTACAGTTCACGTTGAAATAATGGGCGGAGTCAGGCCCATGTGCCTTCTGATTGGCGTCCCTTTCCATCTGCAACAGAACAGAGGAGGAAAATAGTCAATAAAGAGAACCAAACAATAGGCCTGACTCCGCCTCTATGGTCAGCGTGGACTGTGCCATTAACGCATTATGGCGGATTTTTCTGCTCACTCTAGTCAAAATTATGGCTGATAGTATTGAGATCTGTTGTGATATGTTTAGATAATATGTCAGTAGTGCCGGTGCTTTTCGAAGGAAATCTTTCTGCTTGGATACCTTGTACTCGTAGTACTGTAGTATAGTTTAGTTTGAACCTTGCAATCAACAACAATTTATGTGAAATTTATTATACGCTGTGAATTGTCCTTTTGTTCATTTTTTTTGTTATGAAGGCTTTGTTTCACCACTGCGGGACCAAAGTTGACGAATTGGTTATAGTTAAAGGCAAACGGCACGGTAAATCAACCCTTTTAGCTGTAGGTAATAACTTATTATCACGCTCACAGTCCGAAATCTTAACGACTTGGGGTAGAAAGGCCAGTCTTCCTGTTTTGGGTAACAACTGAACCACCGTGGTTCAGTTGTTATCGCTGGAGCACGTTTGTCTTTAGCAGACGCTGCATGGCGCCCTCATCGCGCGTTCGGCACGGCGAGGGGGGGGAGGGGGCATTTTGCACTTTTGCTACTTCCCATCGACGTGTCGACCTATCTAGACAGCCTCTTCTCGAGTTGACAGGTTTTACCATGATGGCTTGACGACCTTGCTCCAGCTTCACAGGAGTTCGCAAGAGAGTGAGACCTTGTAAATCGGAACCAGGGAAGCAATAATAGTACAAAATGCCCCCCTCCCTCCACGTAATCGAGATGCAAAATGCCAACTTGGTCCATCAAATGCCGGACGGTCACACCGCTGGTACTCTTATCGCTTCATTTATGGAATGCAGTTGATATGAAGCGTAGCCAGATGGAGAACTGAATACATGCATGCAGCGATATCTACCAAAGCGTTTGTTGGCACGAGGCCAACAGGGAACTCGCCAAAAATGCTCTTTCGATACCGTGCAAAACAAGGGTTTTCTTCTCAGGGTTTTGAATGTTTAACCTCGATTTTTCACCATTTTTCCACTGTAGAGTTTCCCCTCTACTATTCTAGCGCAAGTACCCAATTATCGTGCCTTATTTAAGTGTGCAACCCTACCTTACTGTTCAACAGTAGTGTGCTGACTGTGAGCTTGTGTACTCGACAAGTGGAAACACCAGGAGACTGGTTACCTCAAACAGTTTGATATGAGAGTGCCAGCTAGGAGATCACTCTTTCCGGGTTGCGGAGAGAGTGACGTCGTGCGCGCGACAGTCACTACTCTGTGGCCTAAATCTAAATGATCTGAGGCATTACTGATATAGTAGGTCGAGTGGACAAGCTGGGAAATTAGCTACCTGATTGTCCTGATACGGACATCTAGAGACTGTTCACGTTCTCCTTTTACAGTCATGCACCGAGATGGCGCATGAGGGGGAGGGGAGTGGATTGTAGCGCAGCCATGACTGGGTTCTCCACCATTGGTGCTAACCTCAGCCCACAACAATCGCCACCAACTTCCGCCCTCCACACCCTTCCTCATTTTCAGAAAATAAGGCTGTAGGTAGGAACTTGTTACCACGCTCACAGTCCCGAAATCTACGACTGGGGTAGAAAGGCCAGTCTTCCTGTTTGGGTAACAACTGGAACCACCCTCGTGGTTCAGTTGTTACCGCTGGAGCACATTCGCCAGCTGTTCTGTTCGCTCATCATCGGTAGGTTGATTTCAAAGGCAGTACCTAGAATGGAAATGCGTCTTTGAGTCTGAACCTTATTGGACCTTACTTGCAGAAGCGCGGAGCTAGCGAGTGAGAAGATGGACGCCCACTCGGTGCCACTGCAGAGGAACCGGGGGGGGGGGGAAGGGGCATTCTGCAAAAATTTTATGCAGCGAAGGCCTTCAACACCTACAACTAATCGATTACCTGCAACCGATAATGTGAGCGATTAACTACACTCCTTCCCCCTGTGCCTTGAACCGTAGAAATTCGCAGTGCTTTTGGAACCAGCGCTTCACAGCAAGACACCCAATGTTTATGGAACGGGTGGATTTTGTAAACAATTATGTAAACAAAGAAATTAATAAGAGAAAAATAATTTATAAAACGAAAACGTCACAATAGGCGGCTATACGAGTCGTAATATTTACAACACACAGGACATTAAGCGAAGTAGCAGCACAATCTTCAGATAGGAATCAATCCGTCTTGGTGATCAGATCTCAGTGGATGAAAGCTGAAATTGAATAATCGTTAGATAATATTTAACCGGCGCAGTTTGTCGACGGGGGGGGGCATTTTGCTTTCCATAGATGTGTCGACCCATCTAGGCAGCCGTTTCTCGAGTTGACACGTTTTAGGATAGTGGCTAGACGATCTTACTTCAGCTTCACAAGAGTTCACAAGTTTTACCAGAGTGAGATTTGTAAACCGGAACTAGGGAAGCAATGATAATACAAAATGCCCCCCGTCGACAAACAGCGCCTATTCAACCTTTAACAGCCACACTTCGATTATGTGAGCAATTGCTGTTAACTCCACTTTTTATCCCGGATGAAAAGGGGCGTTGCCGGGTGTACTCCATTTGGACATAGCGTGAGATGCGTTTTTTTTCTGGGATATTTTTATTCGAGGCAACTATTATAATGTAACGCTCTCCATAGAGACATGGTTACAATTGCCTAGAAAAGATCCACCCATCCAATATCATCCACCTGAAAGCGCAGCCATCAAGTCGAGAACGCAGCCAAGCCCTCTCCATGTGTGGGCTATAGAGAGGACATGTTCTGAGGCAGTACGCTCTCAGCGCGTTGAGGAAATGACCACTACACCGCTACCTCACCCACGATCCTCTTCCATCTTAAGGTCTAACTTCATCCTCTTTCGACCTCCTCTTTCCGCCACCAAGATAATGGGCCTACTTCTATGGCCCCTGAGGTTCCGCGTGGGATTCTTAACGATAAGGAATTTTTATGGGGGTAAAATTAGTATAGACGCTCCGGGAAGACGGGTCATTCCACTAGTTCCTTCGTGATTCTCAGCCATCTTTGAATTGGTAAGGCTTTCCTTGCCTAAGTAATTCGAATCGAATGCATCGCTTCCTGAACGGGGTTTTATAAGCAATCCTCCCCTTTTCCTCACCCTTAGGATAGGGAGGGCGTATGCGTGTACTTATATGTGAGCGCGATTGCGCATGGGTATCAACATGGACGCGCTCTTCCTCGGCTGTGCACCTGTGAACATCCTCGGACTAAACGAAGGTTCGGGAAGTGTACAGACTTCCTTTTGAGTTGTCTGCACTCATCTCCGAACATGCTGCCTGCGCTTTCTACTGTACTTCTTACTGCCGCGTGTCCATCAGCCTTCCTCCTTTCTTTGCCTCCCCAAGACTAGCCTGAGACTAACTCAATACAAGTGCTCGTCTTATCCTGGAGATGGGGGAGGGCGTGTTCATGCAAGAACACGCCCCTCCCCCATCTCTAGGATAAGACGAGCAAATGTGAGCGCGGCTAGTTCCGCCGTTAGCTATCAGCTTTTAACTTTGACGCCCTGGACACGCCTTCCCCATCTCCGCGACATGGGGTGTGACAAACTCCATTTGGTGCATATCTCTCCTTGAAGGACGAAACCAAAAAATGTATTGCTAGTGAAATGTGTGTGAGAGAGAAACCTGCTGTGAGCGATTTGCTTCTTCGGCTTTCTTTCTGCCAGAGTCTCGCATCTGAACCTTAACGAGACTTTAGTTGATCATGTGCTGGCAGAAGGAAGCCGAAAACCATCACGGTACTGACGATATTGATTTTGAACACAACTGGGTCGTAACATAGGGGGGGGGAAGTTTTGCCATGCAGCTGAAGCTATCTGAGAACGGACCTGCAGTCGTTATAACTGGAGTCAGTCGAGCCGCACGTGGGTTTTGGAGCGGCGCCAGCCACTTTCCCACCCTTCGTTGTATGCCCGAAACATTCGCTGGAAAAGGGGTGGTGCACAAAAAACACGCACCGCTGACACGCCCCCACGGACCTTCAGTGGCAACGACCGCTCATATGGTGGCCAGGCCCCCGAAGCAAGACATTCAGCAGTGTCTTGCTACTTGAATTTCGCCTTGAACTGCCCCCCCCCCCTCAAGCCTTTCACATCGGCACACTTCTATGCTTTGGGTAAGTTGTAGGGAAAGCGCTCCTGAACTACTTCACGGGGTTTTCTTAGGTTGCAGTGGGTGGGCAAATCTTCAATGTCGGCAAAAGTGGCAGCTTGTATTTGCCTGGAAATTTTTTGCAAGATTGATGCGCCCATCGATCCTGTTTTCCGCTCCCCAAAATGGCAGGCTACGGAGATCTGATAGGAGCGTTTATTAAAGAAATATTAATGGAGTAGCTTATGTTACAGTGCGCATCAGTTACAGTATCTACTGGGTTACCGTATCTTCCATTTTTCTTCCTGGGACCTTCAGTATTAATGCGGTTTGATTTCGAACTTGTTAAGGCTGCACTGACCTCTTGTAAAACCTTCGTTTGAATGGGAGCCGTACGCTTCCGTTCATTTGACTCTTCGATTTTCTCGTTGAGTCGACTTCTCTTCTTCAACAATCGGACGGGTTTCGTCTCATCATCTTTCTCTTTTTCCTTCTCCTTATTGTCTTTATTGTCTTTGTTATGTTTCTTGCTGAGCTTTTTCTGAAAACTATCCATTTTAACGAGAATTTCCATTCTGCAGTCATTAGTTCTGCAAGAGAGAAGGCGTGTGAAAGGGCGTGGCTTTGGGGCGGAGCCACGGCAATCTTTTCCACCAATAGCGGTTCGGCCCAGACGCCACGCCCCTTTGCACGCACTGTCGTTTGCAGGGCAGCCCACTTCCCCGGAACAAGGCAATTTTGTCACAATTGAAACGAACCTTCTTTAATTCGACGTGGCAAGCGTCGTAAAGCCTTTTCAGTTGCTTTTTCTTAGCGACTATTTCCTTCCTCTGTACAGCATTGTCCTGACAACTGGAAAATATCAAATTATAGGCCTGCCGAAGAGAATGAAACAGCGACATGCACTCACCTTTTCACCGCTCCACAGCATCTTTGCTATTTTTGCACATTGTAGGCGCTGTTTTTTCGCCTTCCCTTATGCAACTTTTAGGTTTCTCCCTTCCGCTCCCTGTTTCTGTCTTTACGTTTTAAGCGGCGCTCCGAGAACTCAGCAGAAGTCGAACGCTTTGACTAAAAACTCGGTTTTTGGAGATAAAGGTAAACTGAGCCTGTTCATTCCAACAGCCGATCGATTTTGATGAGCCGCAGGAACCTCACCTTCTTGAGGGCCATTTTACATTTCTCGAGCTTCCGTGGACTGAATGGTGAGGCGGTTTCGGCATGCTCCCGTACACACGTTTCAACTTCCGCGTTTCTCTGCAACAAAACTATTATTGACCCTCTTTTCAATCCAAACTGGGCAGCACCTTCTGTACCAATTTCCCAGAAAGTTGTTTTAGGAGAGGGTGAGGGGAAAAGTCGGATACTGGTTTTTTTCCCGTCATCGGAACAAGTACTCTATTCTGGTGTGAATTACTGTGAACTCAAAGAGCTTTAGGGGTGACATCCACAACGAATTGGGGAAAACTATTCATTCTGGAGCCCATCCCCCCCCCTGTTTAACGGCGAAAAATGAAGATATCTCACGGTTGCGACCTCGGACATAGCGGAGAGGTGCACCTGAAGGGGATTCCGGTAGTTTCCGACAACAAATCATGCTCCTCAAGCTATGCTAACAAAGAAAGTAGTACCTAGTTTGATTGCGATGTGCAGTTCTGTTTCGCTGTGGACGCCAGTGGCGTTCAGGACGATGGGCATGGCGCGGCCAATTTTTTACACAATTAAGGTGCCTGCAGATTCCATAATTGACGAAAAGCGGCTACGCCGCGCCGAAGTCATCGCCCCCAAATCACCCAAGCATTCGACCGAAGCAGACTGCAAATTCTAGAGAACTCGTTAGTGATAGAGTTCTGGTGCGTTCCTACTGGTTGGGATTTCCACGAAAAATGCCGCAACAAAGCGAAAGATCCCCAGACTGGGTGAATAACGAGCTTTGGTACGGTTGGTTCCTGGAGACTCACACTCAAATATTCAAGAGATGTTCGTGTCTGTGAATATTTGAGTAGGTGAGTCTACAGGAACTCATGTCATTCAAATATGAGATGGCTGACTCTCGCAATATCTTGTCACAAGGATTTCGACAGTTTCTTCAGCATTCTGGCACCTGAAGGACTGACTGGCATATTTGTGCCTCCTGGGGCATCTGAAGGACTGACTGGCATATTTGTGTCTTCTGGGACTAGTCAGCCAAGGGAACTGCCTTTGAACTTATTCTTGAAATAAGTGATGAAAGAATGAGAGGACAGGTGAGTAATGGATGAAGAATGAATGAAATAAGAGAGTACCTCGTCATAGAGTGCTTGTAGTTCAGCATGGAGATTGGCAGCACCTGCACAGCGCTTCCTGCTGTTTTGTATGATCGCGGTGGCGTTCTCCTCCAGACATTCGGCCGATTTTTGATTGGCTTTTGCCAAACAGTTGGCATATTCCTCACAGAACTGCGGCTAAAATTGTTGATTATTATATTATAACAGTAATGCTACTCATTTGCATGCAAATATCTTGTACTGTTTCTTC
>MU914356.1:21031-31123 GCA_036418165.1 Cooperia oncophora
TTTCACCGCTGTGCACCCAACGACCTACTCCTACTTATGGGGAGGGAGGCCCATGAATCAGGTTGTGCAGAACCCATCACTGCAGTCCTACTCATTTGTTAGCGGAGTCGCAGTTGTATTTGAGAGAGCTGCGGAGAATTTTTTCGATCGTTGTTTTTTTCGCCATTTATTCATCCCGCTTCCTCTTTCGATGACATAGATGGCGGTCTTTGGGGGAATTTCAGTGAAAGTTTTTTGGAAAATTCGTAGGGTGTTGAATGAATTTTGTAAGATCGTAGGTACGCTGTGACAAATGGGATCATGTTAGAGGATTTCGGTGGATCGTACAAAAGCTGCAATTCCACCCTCCGCGATACCTGGTACGAATCTGTTGTCAGCTAGCGGTATCATGGGGGAAACCAGTCGTGCAGTAAATGGGGACGGCTAGTATGGAACTCCTTTAGCAGTTGTGGGAGTCAAACAGGTCAGTAAAGTTAAAAGGAAGTTTAAGTCGTTTTAGGCTCTCGCCTAAAACGACTTGCCCAACTAATCTATAGGAGGTGTCTGAAGTGGGGGCATTTTGCGCTTCCGCTGGTTCAGTTCCGGTTTACAAGTCTGAGTGTGGTGAGACCTGGGAACTCTTGTGGAGCTGGAGCACGCTTATCGAGCCACCATTCCAAAACCTATCTTGTAAGCTCGTGAAATAGTTCTCTAGATGGGTTGACACGTTGATGAGAAGTAGCAGAAGTGCAAAATACCCTCACCCCCCTCCCGTCAACATGTTGCCACGGCTTTTTATATAAGGTCATCTCATACAAAAACGTGGAGTCTTGCTGATAAAGGGGTGGCAGGAAAGTGGAGGGGCTCAAGCTGCGGGCTCACATATCGTTTAGAAGCTGATATTCTTCAAAACCGTTCTGCGAGTGCTGTAGCATGTTAGGGGGTGGACAGGGTTTGGCCGGCGCCATCAGGAGCATCACCCGATTTCCCTTTTCGTTCGGGACCTTTCACGTTTCCAAATGAGATTACCTTAAATTTGGTGTTTTTTTTCAAATCTATTTCTTAATTCAAAATCCAGGAACGCACTTTGAGATGGTATCTTTAGACTGGAGCGATCGGTGCCTAATCGTTATAAGGGGCTAAATCGGTTTGTGCGAGCGTAACAGCTCTTTGAGCAACAGGCATCGTTACGACATCAAATGTACGCCGCCAAAATCCTCTAGCAAATGGTACATGTCGTTATTGAATGAAATACGAAACTAGAATATGCAGATATATGCAAATTATGCAAATAGTTCCTCTTTTTCTCTTTTCCTGACACCATCAGATTTTACCCTCGATTCCCTTCTTTTCAAATTTTCAGGTCCCTGTTCAGCTTGGAGGGGGCATTTCGCAGTGTCGCTTGCTTCTTTTCTTAGTTCATATTAACCCAGTACTGGTCAGACCTATAAATCCCTGTGAAGTTGCAAAATGTTTGAGTGAGCCTTCTTAGCCACAGCAATTCACTGGTCTTCGCAAAGTGACCCATACACGCTCAGATTTTCGGTGCCCCACCAAACCGAATTAAGCTAAAATTCAGTTTTGGGCTGGCGTTCAAAGGACCCATGGGCAAAACAGAGCTTTTATCATGATGGATTTTGCGGGAACCTTTTTTTATGTTCAAGGAAAAACTTGGCCTCCAGCAGCTGAATAAAAAACTTGTTGATTCCTTAAAAGCGTATAAGAGGATAAAAAGTATATGTAGCGAGTGCGCCACGGATTTTGTCTATTATCGCAGAGGCACTTGGAATGGCGTTATGCGATTAACATATTCATTTTCACATTTGCGGATGGAGGTTGTTCATTCGTCTGCCTCTACAGCGTATGGCCCTGCGGTCCATTCGGCCCATGGATCCACTTGTTTCGAAGCTTAGAACGTATCGGACGATTTCACCAACCTGCGGCCAATAAGTCCAATAATTTACTTGCTTATGCCGGTTGATTTTCGCGTACTAGACCCACTGGGACAAGAATAGCGACGGCGTTGCGCACTAGCTTGACCCCACAAAAAATTCATTGAATTGAACCACCAAAGCATTCCAAAATGCCCACTTACCAATCCTTACGGAAGAAGAAATACATGGCGCGTTCTTGAAATGGTTTCAACCGGCTGAGAGTTCTACTCAATTAATCCTATCATTTCAAAAACCTTACCAAATAAGCTGTGAAACTAGGTTGAACAGAGTGTAATATCGTCGGGAAAAATTTTTTGCGGAAATAGGCCTCATTCCTCCAAAATTTTCTTTTTTGATACTCGACCTCACTCAATTATGTCCTTACCCTACCTACCACAACTTAGGATTTACCGCATCTCTTGAAATTACTATGCTTTCTTTTTACCCGGGCATGTCGGAGCGAAGAGGTACAGAGCTGCCGACCATAAGTTAAGGAGGAAAAGGGGCGGAGGAGGATTTATATTAGCGCACCTGAAACAGGAAAAATCGAGAAAAGTCAGCTACAAAAATTATTTGTGGAGGCAAATACGACACCCTCCCGCCAGCGACCACATGCGTTCTCCTTCCGCTGGGGATCCCAAAGTACGACTGCTTGCTTTTTTTTGTTTTTTTCTTTGTTGTTGGTTTCCGTGCGCTCTTTAACTCAACTCCACGCTACATCGGTGGAAGAATTTGACGGTATTGGCCCCTAACTCTGGTTTTTTCTTCACCAAGGGGGGACAGGCTTTCAATCCACTGCGTTGACCCTTAAGAGGTCCACAATCGGTCGTAGGGATTTTCAAATTGACAATCGGCCTGCCTTCTTGAGTGTATTTGTTCAAACTTGGGACCCGCTCGACAAACACCACTGTGATTAACCGTGCGGGTGTTGCGCAATCGTGCACCGCCTCCTCATTCCTATGCTCACCACACGGGCCGTTCAAACTTGACCTCTTGTTATACCCCCGGATTGATGGGCCAGGGTTGTTCCGAGCGAGAGCGTCCAATTGTTGCCGCATGGCCACCCTCCGGGTGGTCGCTCTATTTGGGCCCCCGTCGACCATCTGGGGCCAGTTGGTCCTGACTTTTCGCTACTCTAATCCTCCCAATGAAGCTAGTAATTTCAGGCAGTGTCATTTTGGGAGTTATTATGGAAAACCTGGGAGTTCGTTCTATGCCTACTGACACCCGGGTTCCCTTCGAGATAGAGGGGTCGTCCAACTGGTTATAGCTTTCCGTGGATCCCAGGCCGTGGCGAGTTAAATTCTTTGCAGTTGCCAGGAGCCCAGTCCGTACTTATTTCTGACCCTCAGGTCCCAAATTTTACAAGCTAGAGACTATCAGATTTTTGATTACTCACAGTTCTTTATGCGTGGAAGGAAAGTCCTATCGCCCAGTTCTTTACCCCTCATACGTCTAATTTTCAGATGAGTGACAGCTCCTCCCCAGTTCCTTCTGTGTCGTGTGACGAATCAGTGGACAGAGAAGAAGAATCGTCTGTTTCCTCACCCCCTTCTTCCGTACTTCCTCTTCCGGGAGATCGTTCCTCCGCGCTCGGAAATGGGGGCAATTGAGAGCTTAAAATCCGCTTTTTCGCACGATCAACCCGCCTGGGGCCCCATGTTCAATTGCAGCAACGGCTTATTAGCCGATTTGCCTCAAGAATTTTGGGAACTGCCTCAACCTTGAGGTATTGAGCCTTTCCACCACCTTTTGAAAAGCCGCAGTCAATGAATTAACACTTACATATTTTCAGGGGTGCTTCCTCCGAGCCGTGTTCCGCTGCAGAGGAAACCTCACCTACGAAACCGCTCGAACGAAGGAGAGGTGAAAAAGAGGTTCGTAGAGCTCTGCGATGTGGCCGCTCTATTTACTTTTAATTTTCAAACTTTCAATTTGTCTAACTTGATGCGTCTCTTATGTCTGATACACCTCAGTAGACTTAAATGTTGTTGGCCGGGCACTGGGAATCGGGGGCTCTCGAGTAGGGTCCTGTTTACTCTGCAATACATCAGGCAGCTTTTTTTCGCTGTCGCCTTGTTCAGCTGACTGTTGTTGATTTTAACAGCACTCTTTTTTGGGCTAAATGTGATATAGTACTGTTAGAGAGCATACTTGTTTCTGTTCTTGATCACAGGCTTCTTTATAATAAGCAGAGATGGTGCAGCGGTAAGTGGCGCCGCTTACCACGCACGCGATCCATGGGTTAAATCCCTGGCTGGATCCCCTCTGGGCAGTCGTTACCTCTTTGGGGACGCTTAACATGAGAGCATAAACTCTCTGATTGTTTTGTAGATGCTCCCACAAGTCCAAATGCCTCAGCGATTCTGGAATGAAGTGGAATGCGCGGTGTATCCCAGTGAGGGACATATCAAGACCACAAGCATAGGGCGTTATCCTCTTACTACTTATGATAAACTTCGTAGGGGTGAAGTCGTAAGCCTGTCCACTAAGGGCTTATCTTTCGTTAGAGAGTCCCCAAGAGAAGGGGGAGGGTTCGTATTTGGCCCAGGATTTCCACGCTGTATGCCCAGTTCAAGTCGGCACCATCGCAAGACTACTATTTCTGATAGTTGACCGGATGTACACCTCCCCCCTTGCCTGGAAAACTTGGTAAGGCAGTCGGGTAGGTTGTGAGAGGAGATAGTATCGGGCGAACAAAACGGGGAGGGGGGAGTCATACTTGGCAAAAGCCGTCCTTAGCGGTGAGTCGTTCTCTAGTTCATTACTCTTGGGACTACAAATATGTTTCAGGCTGACTACTACGAGAGAAGGCGGAAGAACAACGACTCTGCTCGGCGTTCCCGCGAAGTTCGGCGACTAAGAGAAGCGGCCAATCGACAGCAAGTTGAAGTATACTTTTGGATTCTCAGTTTATTAAACCTACAAAGAAATCCAAACAGAATACCTGGGCAAACCTGTAGAGTGTATTTAGGCGCAGTTTAGGAGAGTCCCGCCATGAAAAGTGTATGCAATAATGAAGAGATGTTCATGGGAGATAGTGGGCTGTGGTAGCTGACTACCATTCGATGCCCCCATCAAGCCGTACTGCGCCAAAATTACCTCCAAGCATTATCCCTGAACTGGGTCTAAATAAAGCTTCAAAAGGTTCGTTATAGAAGCATGGCACAATTAGGGCGCTTCTCAACCTATATGTTCAAAGGGATTTATAAAATGACGCGTTATATCATCGCTGCAGGGCCCTTCCGCAAATTATAGCTCAAATTTTACTTAATTACATTTTATTTATTTGCTGCACTCTGGGTGCGCTCAAAACTGACAGGGCAGTAAATATTGTTAGTAGCAACTCAACCGTAATTGAAAAAAAGAAAAAGCAAAATAAAACAAACCAAAAAATAAGCAATCTACGGCGGAGAAACTCAAAAACTACAGCTCAAGAACGCAAACCCAAAAACTCAACCATAACCTCAAAAAAACGCGTAGAACCAGTAGACCCAACACGCTAGAACCCACTTGCCTACCCTTGCGGCGAACCGTAAACCTTATGCTGAATCACTAGTTAAAGCAGGAAAGAGGAAATAAAAAATAAAAATGGTGTTTAGGCTTTAAAAACGACAAACGTACATTACGTGCCCAAATCGCTATGCTTCGACTGGAAGTCAGTCAACTCTCACTGGTGCTAATGGCCGAAGGAGCAAAGTCGCTCTTATGATTTCCAAGGATTGGGTTCCTTGTTTGGCCTTGTTTGCAGACGATCGAGTTCCGGTCGTCACTCTCAGGATGTCTTTTCGAAGCAATTCTTCGTTTTTTTTTTCAGTACATTGCATTGAACTTTTTTTTGAATATATGAAATTTTTTCGTAATTCGTGCAGTTTTTTGTTCTTCTCAAGAAGAGGTTGTCATTTGACAGATGGCAGCGTTACTTTTAGAGCCCTTGAACATAGTAGATTAGCGAGTCAGTGTTGCGGAAGAAATGAATGCCATTCGCGGCCCCTTGACCCCAACAGTCTGTTGCGCAACGGGCAATCCATCGGTCTGCGTAAGTCAACTGTTATAGGTCTGCGCCGAGAAAAAACCTGTAACCGTTCAGTTTCCAATGATGTGTACGATAAGTAGTACCAGTTGAACAAAAGGATAAAGTATTTCCCGTTGATCAATTCCTTCCGGGATGCGGCATTCTACTTCCATTCAGAATCGTAGTGCCTTATTGAATGCGATGTGGCCTATACAATGACTTGCGGGGCCAGCCGATGTACAAGTCAGTGTTCTTATCCTCCCAGACGAATCTGGTACCAATTTACCGTCCCCGGAAGGTTGAAGGCCTTGGTTGGCCTGGGCGGGACCTATCCATGATTTGACCCCCGGAGTGCGCGTGGGGTGAGCGTGCCTATTACCACTACACCACCACCGTAAAATAGTAAAATACATGTATCCATCCAAAAAATGTGGGCGTGGACCCCTGAGAAACCTTCATATATTGTTCATAGGATGTCACAGGAATGCTAAGTTATGGGGAAAGTCAGGCCCCGAATCTGCACCTCACGCCTCCCGGGTGGGGTTATGCGCGGGGCCACACACACAGTTGCGTAAACCTCATTGACCGACCTATCATTCCTCTTAACCGTCTTGGAAAATAAGGGACCACGAATGAGCAAGGCCTAGTGGCTGACTGTCCCCGCCCATATGAAGAAGCGTGGACTGTGACTTTAAGGTGGCGCACAATAATACGTGATGTATGACAAATTCATTCAAACATTTATTAAGTCCATCAAACAACAAAAACCTCGATAACTTCTATTAACTAACAAAGTATGAATTTTTGGGTAAGTATGTTTGAGTAAAACATGTATCAGAGCATGGGATGGTCATGGGACGTTGCTCTTCGATGGCTGTACGGTTTCCGCAGATTTTGGCGACTTCTCCGACATCGAGCTCACTACAGTCTTGTCCTCGACCGATCTTTCATTTGCCTTCACGATCTGAATTCCAGTGAGGTAATTAATGTTGCGCCAAGGTGAGGAGCAAACCAGTAGTTCCGTATCGCAGTGACGCGGAAATACAAGCAGCGTAGGCCTCAGTAAGATGACTTGCATACTGCAGGACTGCATTTGTTGATTGGATTGGGTTCTGGTGCGAATGCCGCCCAATGCGCGCTGCCGCTCCGCTGCTCCTACCACACATGGAACTACATAACTATTCACGTCTACAAGGCATACTCCTTATCCCTGAGCCAGAGTAGGCGTGGCATTTGAACATGGCACGGAACTGGTTACTCGTGGAATATTCCAGTCTGGGACAACTGTCATCTTGTTCTGGTTGGACAGAGACACGACAACAATTGTGTCAAGATGAAAATATCTCACCAGAAGCATAGACACCTTCAGGTTAAGTTGAAACATGCGGCCACGCCTACCCGATCTCAGGGATTTCGAGTATAACTGCTTACTTTGTCGTTTATCTCTTCTTCCACGGCCGTTCTGATGCTAAACGTTTCGGGTGAGCATTCTCGGAGGAGATCCACCTGCGATACAGCAGTGCCATCATCTTGCGCAAAAGCGAAACCGTCTGAAAATTAATGGGTTCCATCATGAAACGGACGGTCTCGAAGAGTTCAGAAAAAGAAAACTTACATCTGTTACTTTCTAGTTCGCCGTAAGTTTTCAAGCCGACAATGTCGCACATTTTGAAAATTGGCTGATAAAGTATGTCAAATTTTGAACCGCGAATTCCTTCTTGCCAAAGCATAGCATCATGCATGTCTGCACGTAATGCACGACGGAATCTAGGTAGAAACGTTAGAGAAGGGCTGGGAAGAGGGCCCTTCGGCTTGATAGGGGCACCGAATAGTACACAGCAAAGTTTGGTCAGGCCCTTGTACAGACCGGCGGACTGCTGTAGCTAAAAAGGCTCATTTGTACCGCTTCGCAGCTTCACAGGTGTTTGCAGGTCTCATCGAAGTTAGACCCATTAGTTCAGATGAAGTGGAACTGCGCAGGTGGAACTAGCGAAGGCGCGGAATGCCCCCCCTCCCTCCCCCGTCCCCACTGAAGCGCGAAGTGCGCCATTTTCGCTGCTGAGATTAGTTACCGCCCTCTGAATTCGGGGCAGAAAGCGCGAGGGCTGGTGCTGGGACAGTTAGCCCCTTAAGCCGTAGAGCGCCAGGGTTTGGTACTGGGAGTAGTCAAGAAATAGATTAGCGATGGAAACATGGGGTGAGGCGCTTGATATCGGAATGGGCGGAGCTAGCGGGGTACAGCTCCTCTAGGAGAAGCGTAGTGTCATAACTGGTCTTCACTGGGGAGGGGCGCTCACATCTCCCTCAAAGCCGAACTTTTCTGAGAGACGAGAAAAGTTTTTTGGTTGTAGATTTTCCCTGTTTCATGTGGACTGCATGCACCCCTCCAGTTCAGTTGGCAGCGCCGCAATACTACCATATAACTACCGAGTTCAATAATTGATTCTAGCAATTGCTTGGGGAGGACCCTCACCCTTCTAACCGTTTGATGTCACGCTTGAAAAAACTAATGACATGTTGGCGAATGGTGAGTGGGTACGCTGCAAATTTGGGTACTTGAACGGCCATGCTCCGAAGGCTCTGAGGGGTGGGATAGGATGAGCCTGAGGTCGCACCACCAATGGTGGATGCCCGAAGGGTCGAGGAAAAAGTGAAAAGGAAAGGAGGGAAAAAGACCTAACTCACACTTTTATGGCTATGTCAGGCAAAAGTGTTACGACAGCGACCAAGACGATGACGAAAATGAGAGCACTGAGCGGAATCATAAACAGCATTCCTCCAAGGAATCGTGGGATGAGAGGAACGTACTAAATTTTGAAAGCTGAATGACCTACACATTCCCTGTAAGGATATGAGCTCGACCGACTTACGTAGTTGAGGAATGTGTTGAAAATCACCCAAATTACTAACAACGACATTGAGAAGATGCCTGTAGCGACTGAAAGCTGAAAGTAAAGAGGTGCTGTTTTGAACTAGTGGCAAATAAGCCCATAGCTTCACAGTATTGGTGAAGCGTTCAGACATTGCTACTTCTCACTGAGCCCCTCTCCTTCCACTCCTATATGTGAAGGAAATGTTCCGAACAGCCACGGTGCACGGTAACAATCATTAAAACTGAAAAGCAGCGTAAAAGCACAGTCCATGCTCACTAACTGAGCGACGTGAATTCTACCATACTACCTAAATCATTAATGCCCTGACGAAGAGAGGTCCAGTGAGGAACACAAAACAAAAGGCGCCACTCTGAACAATGCGGGCTATGCCTCTACTACTTGACTTGAGACCTAGCGTGATTCTCTAACTGAGGTTCTGTGCTAGTCTCAAGCCTTGACGCTATCAATCTCTGCTTCGAAGACATATTCCGAACTCGGGCGCATGAGCCGAGACAGACGTTAAAGCTGCGCCCTGCTTATTACCTCGCCCTGCCACTTCTGAAGAAATACGGTAAAAAGTCAAAGGTACGGGTTATAACTGTCTTCGCCTATGCGATTAACTCGAGTATTAGACTATATCACTGCCCAAAGCCTCGCCGCTCACTGCCGATATCCAACGATATGATGACCGGCCCACTACGTTGTGAGTGTATGAAAGCTGTAAGACTACGGCTTAAAATTTGCCAGGCTGAGGGTATGGGAAGGCTGAGGGTAAAAGCGCTGTGCTGGCGCAATGAATAGCGTAGTCGCCCGCGTGGGTTGGCCGGAGTCAAGCTTTGGGTCAAGACTTTTGTCCATAGCTCAACTTTCTTGTGATGACTATACCTTTGAATACACTGACTAGTTGTGACTAGTTTGGTCAGTTAAATGTTACTACTCAAGCTCACCAAGGTGATCGGAGTTCGTTTCGAGAAGAGCCTTGAGATTCACGATGAGCACTATAGAGAAATAGATAAAAAAGCCAAATACCCACAGTGTGCTGTCCGCACCATATTCGGCATGCAGGGGGCCTAGTAAGGGAAGATCAGTAGAACGACGTGTTAGTATTGTAAAAAACGGACACAGTTCAGCTTGGAGGGGCATATTGCACATCCGCTACCTCCCACTGTCGTATCAGTGCTTTACAAGACTTGACAGGTAGCCTCTACAAGAGCTGACTAGTTGTCCCTGCAAGCTTTGACTGGTATTACTTCGTGGCTTCACAAGAATCCCCAAATCTCAACTTGATAGC